>PVJA010003190.1:0-72758 GCA_004027025.1 Myocastor coypus
ATTACAGGCGTGCACCACCATGCCCAGCTGTACCCTCTGATTCTTATTGACTTCAACTGTGCCTTCCTCAGCTCCAAAGAATAATACTGACTACTTTATGCCAGTGAACAGAGGACATTCTTCCCTCAGGGCTTTTGACTCAAGAAATGACAAGAGACTTCATATGGGCTTGTCTGTCTGAAGAGAATGATGCCTCTTGTGTGGCTAAAGGACCTCACTCTATGACTGATTCTCTCTCTCTCTCTCTCTCTCTCTCTCTCTCTCTCTCCATTTCTCTTTTCTGAGCACATAATCCCCATTACCATAAAATACTGGACACCACCACAGTGAAGCTGAGCCTGAGGGGGCCGGAGCAAAGGAACACAGCAAGCCTGGCTTCTTCACATTCTCCTTCAGTTTCTCAGCTACCTGGAGCCAACTCTACCACTGAACTCCCAGTAACTTCACATTATAGAATTCTTATGGTCTATGGAGGCAAAGGCCAAATGTTTTTAATCACTAATGCCTCAAAGCATTTCCCAACATATAAAGGGGGGGGGGGAGGACAGGCATTATGTTTCTCTAAGTCATAAAAAGTGAAAAACAAAAGGAAAAGGCTAAATTAATGGCATTGCCTTCGACTAAAGGAGAAGGGCAGGAGCCCTAGGCACAGCAGAAGCATCGCTCATTCTAGAAATGTCACCACAGACCACTCCACCCGTGGCCCAGGTGGAGCCCAGCCATAGGCAAAAGTCATCCCATCACATGCTCCATATTTTCTGATGGTGATGCTGAGGTTGTTTCGGAGATCAGATGTGAATATCCTATAAATAATATAAGCAACCATCATTCTAGTGATTTTGCAATTTTCTGGTCATTCTAAAATGATTCTTCAGATTTGTCAGCTATGTTATTGTCAGAAGTTGGTGGCATGCGGGCTTCTCTCAATTCTAATTAATGCCAAATATTATAAGGACATTTACCATTACTCACCATGCATGTGCCGTGATTTAAATTCACATTTTGGGGCTTTAGGTGAATTCATTTCAATGGAACTTATACTCCATACTCATTCCTTTGAATTTATGCCACAGTGAAGAATTCTCTTGTAAAACCAATAATCACATTCTTAATATATGTGTCCAGATTTATAAATTCCTGGTTTTACATAAAAAAGTGTATTAAAATAGATGTTTACCAACACAATCTCTTGAAATTACATCGTTCAGCACAGATATTTATGGTCTAAGTGATATTTTAAGATACTTTTCCAAGTACACAAAGGCCAGAAAGTCATCAAATACTATCAACAGTTCAGTTGAACGGGTACAAAAAATGTTTTTAAAAACATAAGTGAAAACGTGCGTTAAAAATGTTACAAAGCACAAAATGCGCAGGAGATTACTCAATATAGGCAGAGGCCACTCTCCATGTACTTAAATGTGGCAGACACTATGGACGGACTTGCCCAATTCTTTTCCAAACACCTTCTAGAACGTGACTGTAAATATCAACTGCATTTCTCAGGCTCTCATGCAGCTGCAGTCCCTGTGAGGCCGGGCTGCTGCCTGACACCACTCCCAACATGAGAAGTCACCCTGATATGTGCAGTTGTGCCGTACGTGCCAACACGTGTTGCAGGTGATATTCTCTAGAAAACCTGAGGCAAAATTCTGCTGTTTGTACCCCAAGATAAGCGGCTGAGTCTGGGGCTCTCTGTACTTTGCCCATTTCTGGAGAGTTTGAGTTATGAGCAGTGTGACACCTAGAGTTGGCCTCCTAACCTCCGAAGAATTCTGTGAGCTATTTAATACCAATAAATCTTCTTTCTGCTTACACTAAAAGGAGAGAATCCAAGAACTCTGAAATGTAAATTCAAGAGAGACTTATAAAGAGAAAGAATTTGAACTGAGCATTTGAACGCTGGGTTGAATCTGAAATTTGAAAATAGAGAGAAGAGAGAGAAAAAGAAATTCTAGGTGACAGAAGTAAGGCAAAGCAAAACTAGACCAAACCAAAAGGAAACAGTAGGGAAGATGGTGGAAAATAGAGTAGTCAGTGGGAGCAGAGTAGGGGGTTCAAACGGAAGCAACATTAACATGGAGACAGAAGACAAGATCAGACTGGTTGCTGAATCCTTCCTTGACCAAAACCAGGGGTGCAGCTGGTTCTCATCCATACCCACAACTGAAAGGATCAAAGATGAGGTGGTATGAGGTACTGACATTGAACTAAAGAACAAAATCCATTGAAGACTGGAATACATTAAAAAGAAAAATGGGTGGGAAAGTAAAATACCTGAATAAGAGAAGCGAACCCTAACTGAATCCTAATCCTAACCCAGAGGTACTGTCGAGGCAAAACCGGGACTGGAGAAGGAGTGACACCCAAGAAGGTTTAAAGGCAGCTCTATTTCCAGCAGTCAGCCTGACTGGGATCACTTTCCAAAGAAGTCAGGCCTCGAAAACCCAGGTTGGGGTGGCGGGGGTTGCATGGAGGTGCGAGTGGAAGTGCAGAGGCAGAATGGCTTGTCAACTAGGAACTGGTTCTTACAGTGTGCGACATAATGACCAGCTATGCATCACAATGACCGGCCATTTCTGGAAAACGGAATTAACAAGGACTGCAGTACACTGGAGCACTAACAGATGCTGAAGTGTAGTGAGGTTGGGAAGCATTTTCAACTATGGTATTACAACCTAAATGTTCCAAATGTGACTCCCAAGACTCAGGGAAATTCATGCAGAAGGATGAGGAGTTCAAGCCCAGCCTGGGTAATTCAGTGAGACTCTGTCTCAAAAGTAAAAGAAACAAGAAAAAGTGAGTTCAGAGATACAGTCCACTGTGACACTGTGACAGCCCCGGGTTCAGTCTCCAGTACTGGAGGGAAAAATAGTGACTCTGCAACAGGGTTCCCTTAGCATGTGTCTGCTTCCAGGCTTCCCCATTTGCCTGTTGGGTACCTTGAGCAAGTTGCTTACACTATTTCTGCCTCAGTTTCTTCATATACAACCAGAAGATAACTTCATCTACCTCAAAGGTTACCATGGAGACTCGGTGTGTTACCATATCTAGGATTCAGGGGCTTAGCACACAGTAAGCATTAATATTGCCATAATACACAAATTCATCCAGTTCATTAATAAAAAGAGCATATTACTCAGTCTGGATTGAAAGACAAATTATCTATGTTTGCTACTTAAACTTTGAAAATTCGAAGACTAAATACATACAGAGAAGAAACGTTCAGGTTGCCGGGCCTGATGATGCATGCCTGTAATCCCAGCCCTCAGGAGGCTGACCAAAGAATCAGTTGGAGTCTAACCTGGGTTATATAAATGAGTTCAAGGCCAGCCTGAACTGCACAGTGAGATCTTGTCTCAAATATTTTAAAAATCAAGTTTAGGTTAAGATGTACAAAATTGTGTGATGTATTTTAATACTGGACAAAAATAATTAAAGGTGAAAAAATCATGATGGAAAATCAAAATAAAGAAAGGATGACATATATTCTTTGAGAAAGATAGCTCAAGTATTGTAATAATCACTGAACAATGCAGCCTCGATATTCAGAGATTTGACAAACTCCTCTCAGAAAGGGATGAATGAAGCTCTCATGCCTTGGCCTGCAAAGAAGACCTAAATCACATGACTAACACACATGAAATGTTACCTAGATATAGAATGCAACACCCAACAAACAAAACTGCAGCATTTTCCAAACACCATGTACTACTTATAAAGACTGACAAGGTACAAACCATGTACTAATTCTTAATAAATTACAGGGAAGATAGCAATCTATGGACTATGCTCACTCATCTTGGTGAAGAAGCAGTAGAAGTTATTAACAAAAATTTGTCTTAAATATATGTCTAGAAGGGGGCCTTTGGGTTAGCTCAGTTGTATAAGCACCTGCTTGAGCAAATGCAGTCAGGCACAGGGGACTTGGCTTCAATCCCCAGCCCCACGTGCCTTACCAGATCCACTCACCCGTCAGGCATCCTGAGACAGAAAAAAAAAAAAATCCTAAAAATATGTCTAGAAGTAAAAACATATACCTTTGAATATATCTTAATTAAATAAGACCTTATAGGCAATTTTAAATATGAAGGACAATAAAAATGCTTCGTGTTACTATGCTAGGGATAAACCCAGTGTAGTACTCAACACAGAATTGATGAGTCTAAATCCATGCCTGAGAAAACAAGGGAGACCAGAACAAGTCACTCTTTGTAGAGCTTATTTGTACTGAAAGCTTTTCTCAGGGATTCTAATTCACAGCAGTAAGATTTAAGGAGGCATCCACCTCCCTAATTTCTGGCTATCAAAAATCTCGGCTGGTATTCTAGGGCCTGGCAGAACCACATTCCTGGGACTATTCATTTTCCAGCATACATTAATGCTCAGGGGTGCAACTGATTTTGGCACCCTGTACCCAGTGCCAGGAAGCAGCAGCTGGCATCTTCAGGACCAGCTCAGCAGCTTCCCATCTGCCAACCTCCTTGGGATTCCATGCACAGGGATCAGAGCCAGGCTCCATCACAAAATCATCTGCCTCCTTGTTCCCCAGGAAACTCCAGGCTAGCCAGACCTCCCACACCTCCACTCTCCCAGCCCTAGTGTCTTTATTTCCCTTCATCCACTCTTTTCCAAATGTTGATTTGAAACTATTGATAATTAGCATAAGTCACCCATGTCCCATGTGTGTGAAATGTCCCCTTTCTTTAAAAAAATAGATATAGATATAGATATAGATATAGATATAGATATAGATATAGATATAGATATATGAGGACTAACAGCTCTGGCGATGATACAGACATCACTGTCCTGTCACAGCGAAAAGGAGGAGAGGTTTACTTTAGTTTGTGTTTCAGAGAGTTCAGCCCATGGCTGGCAGGCCCACGTCATCAGGGTGGAGGGCTGTCATGGGAAAGAGCAGCTCAACCCATGGCATCCAAGAGCAGAGAGAAAGGAGGCGCCGAGAACACCCACAAAGGGGAAAGGGATGGAAGGGAAGAGGGGAGGAATTGAAATGTGTTATGTGTATGTGCCAACTTCTCACACAGAATGTAAGCATGACCTAATTACCTACAAACATGAACTAATTAATTTAAAAAATATATATACCAAAAAAAAAAGAAGAAAGAAAGAATGGGCCTTTTCAGGTCAAGTGCCTCATTCCTTTCAACCAGCCTTGTCTCCAAACTCAGGAGTCTGTGGTCGCCGTTTTAGAACTCACAGCCTTCACAGGTGTGGCTAGAGTACAAAGGAAAATCTCAATTGTTATTAACACCTAGAGGCTGAGCATTTGTCTGTAACACAGTACATGGGTGGTAGAACAAAACAATGACAAACTTGTGGGAGTCTGGATAGGAAGCCCTGGGGCTGTGGGACATGTGCCAGGCCCCAAAGTCTGGGTGAGCCAGCTCCTCATTGTAAGACGGGGGATGGAGGAGCCCTGAGCCCAGCGATCATGGGACAAACTTATGCCTGCAATCTGAAAGCATGTACTTCCACCTGTGGTGGCCCCTAGGGCCATCCCTGCTCCACACATAATAACAGTGATTAATGAACAATTTAATACATAAGTGAAGTGCAGTCTAGAAGTTTCGCAGTTAGGCTTCTCATCATAAATGAGAATTAAGCACAATCCTGGTCTCTGGGGAGTTGCCCTGCCGTACCCGCTAGGGCGGGGAGCAGCACCTGATGGAGCCCTGGGCACTACAGCCACAATTCTAGTCTCAGTCCGACTGCAAGTCCTTGTACAAGAAGATCCGATGTACTTAAAGATGTGGTAACCAGCATGGTCTTCTCTCCCTGTTCCAAATGCTAGCCTTTTCTTGTGCCATGGTTCCAAGGAGACCAAATCACCTCAAATATCACCTGGCTGTCATCACCTAGACTACCTGAATCTAGCTGAGTACCACAGCATCTCTGTCACTTCTAGATGGGCCTTGGAGGACGGAGAATCTCCTGGTGTCCTGATATCTTCAGCTTTAGAGTTATGCAGGGGCAATGAAACTGGACAATGTCATCTCCTGGCTGAACAGAGGAAATACAACTATCAATGACAATGGACAAGGGCTGGGGAGATAGCTCAGTAGAATAAATGCCTGCCTGGTAAGTGCAAGATCCTGAGTTCAATCCCTAGTACCACAAAGAAGAAGAAGAAGAAGAAGAAGAAGAAGAAGAAGAAGAAGAAGAAGAAGAAGAAGAAGAAGAAGAAGAAGAAGAAGAAGAAGAAGAAGAAGAAGAAGAAGAAGAAGAAGAAGAGAAAAGAAAAGAAAAAAATGGACAATGAAGAAAACCATTTATTCATTAATTAAAACAAAACAGCATGAAGAAATCCTGTGCCATGTACTATTGCTTACAGAGACAGAGTTTTTATGAACGTTTCCACCGTTCATCACACTTTTCCTTGAAAATGACTGATGATGAACATATGATGGTCAATTGCTTCAAGCAGAGGGGGTGGCTTAGTGATGTTAATTAACGTGAACTCTGAATTGACAATGCAGGGGCTCCTGTGTGAGCAACTTAGCCCTCAGGAGCGCTGCCAGTGACAAAGCTGATCCTGAAGGAGTGGGATCACTAAATGGGCAAGAGAAGCCGAGGCTTAGTAATGAAAAAAAAAAAAAAAAAATTAAGGAAAATCACCTGAGTGATAGACTGTCTTGGACTGAGCAGATTTCCTGAGGACTATAACAAGCACTGGGCAGCCAGGCTTGGTAATTCTCAGCTGCGGCTAAATCTTACACCTGTTCCTACTCATTAATCCTTAATGTCTGGGAGCATTTCCATAATTTCTATGTAAGGAGCATTTTCCCCTTCACCTCAGTAATTAACTGTCTGCTGTGGAGGAGAACTACAGCAAGCAGCAGGAACAATAAGCCAGGTGGACATCCACATCCATGCGGCCCGCGGTGGGCCAGGGTCTGACTATGCCCAGCGCAGAGGCCTAGTGTGTCCCTCTGCCCCAGGAGGCCCGAGCTCTTCCTCACCTGGCAAGGGCATGGGCATGACAGTTTGATATTATTAACAGAAAAATGGCACTCCTGTTATTTAATTTTCTCCCTGGAATCCTAACTCACATTGACAGTAATCCCAGTTAGGAGAATCTCCAAATTAAATGAGATTTGAGGGATCCAAATGACAGCCTCTGTCTGGTAAATACTTATTAGCAAGATTATCACAATTACACTGTATGTGAAGTTGCAAAGATATTCACAGCCACCTGGGGTGATTTTCTTTTTCTGAGAAGAGCACAGACTTAATAAAAGTTATTCCCACAAGTCTCTCATTGCAATTACTCTGACCCACTCACTGGACTTCTAAGGTTTTCTTATTTTCTGCAATGCTGCTCTCATGAATATGGATGTGGATGCTATCTTGGTCATCGGGGTTAATTCTGGAGGAGGCCAGTGGTCTGTGTGATTGTTGGCACCGTCTGGGGCTCAGTGACCCCACAACCTGACACTGGAGACCAGTTCTGCCGGGCCGAGTCACAGCAACCTCTGTCAGCCTCTGTCCTCTATCCATTTGCCTAATCTTTCCCTATCTGCAACAGAAGGAAATTAAAAAGAAAATCGCTGCATAGGAAGTGATTTGGGCTTCCACTGGGAAAGTTGTAGCAAAGATGAAGCATAATTCTGAGAAACTGTGCTTTCTCCTTTTGCCTCAGAACCAAAACATGCCTCTTACCCACCTGTGTGTTTGCCCTGCAGACACATACCCCTCCATCCTCCTTGTGACCATGTGCTGGGACTCTGGTGCCCAGGGAGCATTTGCTGGCTCTCTTTGGCGTTCAGAACAGGAATGCATGTGATGGTCTGGATCCCTTCCTGGACTCAGTCCCACCCACAGGCTCACCTTGGCCTGCCAAGATTTTCATTTCCCTTCATTCCCTTATAACCCAAGTTTACCTGCATTGAGATATTGGTGATGGAGCAGAGCCCAAGGGATCTCACAAAGCCAAAAACCACAATCCTGCTGGTGCCAGTGGTCACCACCAGTGCAGCAAGCAGTCCCCACTGACCCCCAGGTTACCTTCCATGCAGGCATCTTGTGCCCTGTCCTCAACCCCACCACAAACTGACCACAAGCATCCACAGATAATCAGGGACCTGATCATTTGTATGTCTTCATTTCTCTACTATAAAACCAGTTTCCCAAATTTCACATGGAAAAATAACTGATTTCCAAGTGCTCTCCCAAATTTAACTCACCTGAGCCTGCCTATGCAAGGGGCTGACCTGGGTGTGCTATGGGCGTTTGCCCCCTTCCCGCATGCACCAGCTCTGTGATTTGAACGCTGTGCTATACTGGGCGTCCTTGTGTTTCACAAGTGAGATGCAGTGCTTGCCCTTGCTCCTTCCTGGGACCCCTAGAAGTGCCAAGAAATATTATGTGAGTGGGCTTTATAAAAGTAAATTATTGCACTTTTTTTCATGGGGGGGGGGTAAGCTCAACCAGCTCTGAGGAAAAGGCTAGCATGCACCTGGTGCCAGGAATTGAACCAGAGTCCACTGAGCTATCTTGCCAGCCCAATTGCTGCACTTCTCTTATTTTATTTTATTAGTTTTAATAAGAAATAACAATATGATAGCTTCAACGTACCACATTAGTAGTACATTCGCAATAATGGACACATTTCAGTGTTGTCCCCTCAGTAATTATACAGAGCACAGGGTGTAGACATGAAGAATTTTCTGAGTGATATTGGTAAGCAAAGATAGAAAAAAAGAAAAAAGAAAAAAGAAAAAATTTCTTCTCTTCGAGCTGAGAGGAAGTAGCTGTATACACAGTCCAGTGTTCCTTATTTGCATTGGGTTACCGGTGAAACTGGCAATGTTGGAGGTTGTTAATTTAAGCCTCTTACAGGATATCGTACTAATCTAGCTCTGTGTTTTACGCTGCATGATTAAGCTTTTCTGCTGGGTGATCAAGGGCAAGTTAAAGCAAGACCTGTATAACAAAACTGTCATCTTTTGTATCTTCCAACTCTGCACTTCTAAGTAATCTTACTTCTTAGCCCATTTACAAGGAGCAAAGAGTTGGGATTTTACAATAACTTCAAGGGAACACTGTCATAGTATCTCGTTGTGTTAATTTTTTCACACAAGTTCCATTCATCCTTTCCATTCATCTTTTCCTCCTACCCTAGATTCATCAGCCTGCAGCCACTGCTTACTGGGGCAGCAAGTGCAGCTGCTTTGAAGGCCGTGAGTGGCGACAGAGCTCACATCCCATAAACTCCCTGAGAGGACATGTGGACAGGAAATTGTGTTTCAGGTTGAAGCAGGAAGGCATGATCCAGTGCAGGCTTTCCAAACAGGAGGCCCTCTTGCTGTAGGAACAGTGAGAATAGGAAAGGAAGCCCTGGAAGCTACTCTCTGTCTCTTCAGGGCCACCCTGGCTTTGGCCAGGGGCTTAAATAGCCACTTGGCTTTGACCAGCAAAGGAGAGGACAGGATGTGAAGATGGCCGAGAGGCTGAAGGGCCAGGCCCTGCTGGACTTTGCTCTGAATGCTGGCCCTGGCCTCAGCTGCCCTCAAATGCTGAGGAGGAGGAGGAGGAGGAGGAGGAGGACAGAGCATGCAGGATGTCAACACGGTGGCCCAGGCGGGCACAGTGGGAGACCTAAAGACAAAGGTGAAGAGTGAAAGAAGCCAACAGTCAGACCCAAAGACAGACGCAGCACCTCGCTTGGTGGAAAACCACTGAGGCTTCTACAGCTAAATGTAAGCAGCAAACTTCCGTGACTTTCTCTGCCACCAAAGGCCCAGGTCTAGGCCACCCCGCCTGCCCTATAAAACAGCCTTTACCCTCCTCTCTGAACGCCATCTGAGACCCTCTGACCAGTGCAGGCGCAGAATGCTTGTCTTTAAGCATAATTGCACCCACACGCCATTCCTTAGAAGACCACTGAGGGATGGGACACATCTGTCCCACTCCAACACAGAACAAAACTAGATAAAATAGAGGAATAGAAAATGAAGGCATCTGAGGCTCACTCTCTCTCTTTATGAACCAGGATTAGAAGAGAAACCGCATCAGCAGAGGCTCTGATGGAGCCCATGTCCCATGAGGCGTCCTCCTTGAGGGGCTGCTGCAGGACACAGTTTGGTTCTGCAAGGTAAAGGAGAGAAAAAGATCCCACTCCAAAGATGCAGCAGGGCTTGCTTTATGCGAGCTCTGTTCCTTCACTCCCAGCACCCGCCTGCCTGCAAGGGAAGTAACAGTGGACAGTGGCTAACCAAAGCCTAGAAGCTAGGATTTTTAATCAGCAATAAATCCTTAAAAGGAAAATAAAAGGCAAAACACCATTTAATCTCCAATCAAGGCAGCAAGCAAGCCATAGTCCCACCAGTGTCCCTTTGGAGCAGGAGCCCTGGGACACCACCAGATTTAGGACAGGGAGTCCTGAGCAGCTGGACAGAGGTGACCACAAAACCACTGGCTCGGGAGGGCCCAAGGCAGAAGGAAACAGAAGATAAAAGAAAAACAGAAGGGCCTCCCACTCTAAAAGAAGCCTGCAAAGCAAAACTGCAAAACAGAGGAAGAAATCTAATACTAACAAAGACAGCCAACAAAATCAGCATTCAACGCACGAATGTGGCCCAGGAGGAAACTAAGTTTGTAGAACCATCTGGATAAACTTTTTAAAAATAGGTGTTTGGTTGCCCTGCGAGATACATGAGGGACTACCATTTTCAAAATGTGAAAAACAAAAATTTTAAACTAACAATAAAGGGAGATAAGAGGAGAAGAGAGGATAGAGGAGAGAGAGAGAGAGACAGAGACAGAGACAGAGACAGAGACAGACATCAAGTTAAAAAAGGCTTCATGGATAATACATGCCTCACCTCACACAGGCTTAGTGGGATCCCAGGGACCCCTCTGAATCAGTGAAGAGCTAAGAAGCAAAACATAGGCTGAGGGGACTCAAGTGTCAAAAAGGAATCTGCAGACAAGTAAATGAACGAAGGATGAAGAGGCATCACACGGAATTTAAAATTGCCCAGATTTGAAGAAAGACAGTCCTTAGATGGGAAGCACACTGCAAGTACAAGTCAGGACGAATACCAGGAAAGCTGTTCCCAGAATTACAGTCATGCTGCAGAGCATGAACAACGAAAGTGTTTATAGCCCCCAGAACAAGAAGACAGATTACCTACAAAAAGCTGGTTAGAATGACACGGAAGTCACCAACAGCCACACGTAACTGAAGACAGTAGGACCCATCTTCTCCACTGCATGAAAAATATTAGTAACTCTACGTCATATTTCAACTCTAATTAAAGGCTCAAGGGGGAAAATATTTCAAGATGCAGAAAAGTTAAAAAGAATAAATATATTCCCTCACTAAAAGTATTAGAGTATTTCAGAAAAAAAAAAAAAAAAAAAAAAACCTCAGTAACGGTGAGGCTACAAACAAAGGTAAATATTCCATGGATGGATAATATATACTCATGTTGCATTTGTGTCATGAATGTCACAGAAATACTGATAGAAAAAAATGTAGCTAAGATATTGGTTTAGCAACAGGTTGTACACAGTGGTGCATGCTTGCAGTACCACCAGTAGGGAGGCTGAGGCAGGAGGGTCATCCCAAATTTGAGGGCAGCCTGGGCTACATAGTAAATTCAAGGCTACCCCAAACTGAACAAGGAGACCTTGTCTCAACCCCTTCAAATTAATAGCAATAAACAAAAAATATAGGAATCCAATGTGTAACTTCTGAATCAGTAAAAATTAAACTAAAAAATCTAGAAAATTTTATCAATTCAACAGAGAAAAGAAGGAAAAACCAAATAAACAGGATAATATAAAGAAAATTTAAAATAAGATAATAAAAGTATCAATAAATACAATCAATATAAAATGATCAACCTATATATTTAAAGACAGAAGTTATTCCACATTCAAACATAACTTCTCAGGGCTGGGGATATAGCTCAGCAAGGTAAGCACCTACCTGGTGAGCATAAGGTCCTGAGTTCAATCCCTGACTGAATAAAAAAAAAAAAAAAAAAACTTCTCCTAGTAATACTTGCAAGAGAACTTCTGGAACAAAAGACATTGCAAGATTAAAAACAAAGGAGAAACAATAAGCTTTTACAAACAAATCCATCACAGTTATTTTAAGGCAGGCAAAAAATAAACTGAGCAAACAACATATATGAAGGGGTAGAAAGAAACCCAATGGAATAAAATCACACACAAAAGAATAATTCCAACTGGCTTAAAGACCTTAAGGGGAAGAGACAGACTTTTAAAAATTTGGAAAACGACATAGGAAAATACTTAAATGCTATCATGAGTAATGATTTCTTAAACAATGAAAAGCACAAATGGTAACTGAAATGTGGAATATTTTAATGAATAAAAAGGTAAAACTTGCACCAAAAGCATCATAAATAAGTGTGAGTCCGAGATCACATTGGCTCAGCTTACCGCAGCCAAGGCACAGAGGGGTAATCGTTGCACAGGCAGCTCAGCTTCCCTGTAGCCCGCAGAGGTCAACTCGCAGATAAGTTATCTCTTCCTCATGTCCTACAGAAGACACCATTGAAAAACAGAAAAAAGATTGCCATGTGAGACTAAAAATTATTACCCAGCTATTTTGTATCCCACTTAGCAGTGGGATGAACAAAGACAATGGACAATACTTTGTTGAAAGTGCATCTCATTTAATCCAGCAATTTCACCTACAGGACTGTTGCTAAAACAGTGCCAGCAAGGGTGGGGTGCAGCTCAGTGACAGAGCTCAGTGACAGAGCACCGGTCTAATGTGCTTCAGGCCCTAGTTCAATTCTCAGCACATACAAAAGAAACAACATTTTTAAACCTTTCAAACCAATGTTGTACATTGTTCAGGACTTCATAAAATGTTAGTGGGACTGGAAAACCTGAGGCTGAGTGATGGACATGAAGTCTACAGGATGTTTATCTCTGAAAAGACAGAGGGGAGAGGTGGAACGAATGTCTGACTTGAGTCCTAGTTTTTAAAGAATGGAAAAGATAGCACTGTCCATAAAAGCAAATAAAAGATTGGTAACCACTCATTTTTTTTTTATAACTTTACTTTTCCATAAAAACTCAGCTGTATTAACCACAGGTGTTTCCCTAACAGAACAGGAAAGTTGTAGGTGTTAGTACCTAAGTTATAGGTGTTTTCCTAGAACTTGGAAACAGAGGTGGAAAAAACACACTTCCACCTTGCCCCACTTGCCTAAAGCTCAGGGGAGCACAAACTGCAGGACCCTCTTCTGAATCTTCTGTGTCCATTAGCTGACATCCTAATTATGTGGCTCATATTCTGCTATAGTTTGAAGGTTATATAATTGTTGAATTATAAATGTTTAGCCAGCCATATGTAGTTGCTCTTTGATTGTAAATAGAATCCTTCATTTCCACACAGACAAATGGAAAACTTGCTGACTATGAAACATAATTTTTTTTAAAGTTTGGATTGAGGACAGCGCTAGATTGACCAAACTTTATCATATCACTTAATTCAGTTAATATGCCTTTATACATGCATGAATAATCTTACTTTCACACTTTAAAATAACATATTTATTATATTTCATGATCATAGCTTTAATTTTTTATTAGTTTGGAATAAAAATAGCTTTATTACACACTAAAAAAGAAAAGATTTCAAGAATGTCTACAAGAACAAACTGCTTTAAAAAGAGGAGATTATGGCAACAAAACATCCAAGTCTAGTGAGTGTATCTGGGGTGCCACCACAGAGCTCTGTGTTTACTGTACTAAGTATCGCTCCATATGTTTTGAACACTGAACTTCAGCACAGCCATTCAGTAGGGCATTCCGCTGCTTACATATTCTCTGCTCTGAGCATACAGGCCAAAATCCCATACTTGACATGTGTCAGCCACTTGCTTGCCAGATCTTTTCTTCCAGACCCTGGGCCCTTTGCTCTGACTGGCTTGAGGCCTTGAGTAATCTGTGACTGCTAAAGCATCCTCACCTTCCCCTTTCCTAGGCTGACTCCTCCTCTACCATCCAGCTCAAATACCATCCTGCAGGAACTGTTTTTGCTGCTCACCCACCATAGACCAAGTAGGTTCCCAACTACAAACTCTCACACTTTATGAACTTCTCTCCTTCATCATCCTTAAAAATATTTAAATTAATTGCTTGTATTTTTTTTTAACATTGTTCTCTAAATTGTATACATGTAAAGAAAATGTTTGTCCTGTTCATTACTTAATGGGGCACAAGGCTGGATACACAAAACCAGGAAGGATGTACAAGAAGGTGAGAACAGAGGGAAGAGAGAGAAGGGAAGAGGGTCAGATGGCACAAGTGGGGCTCAGGTAGCCTGCGAGAGGGACAAGGAAATGTTCTGCTCATAAGGAATTACTCACTGGGGATGGTGTCAATGGAAAAGGAGAAGCAAAGACAAACCCAGATTGTGCCCAACATCACTACAACTTCTTAAATTCTATATTGAAGAGGGTTTGGGGGCTGGTTTCTGTTGGCCTGCGCTCAATTTTCTGGTGTTCTGTTATCTACAATTACTGATCTGTAATTATATATTTCCACCAGGAGCCCAGTTGCAGGAAGTCATAATTAAGGGTTCCTGCTAAATTGGCCTCTTGTGTATTAGTCATTATTTTAACATTTATTTTAACAATATATTGAATAGTTCATCCATACATTGGAAGGGCAGAAGGGAACTTCCACATTCTATGTTAGTGCCAGGCATTAGTTCAGTGAATAAAGCAATTAATTAAAATAGATCAAACAGTTTTCAAAAATTGGACCCACTAAAGCACACACTGTAACACTCTCTCTTTCACTAAACTTCAGGATCAGTTATATACACACACATGAACTAATTTGTTACTAATTCAGTAAATACCAATTATAAGGCAAACTAAATAAGGAGGCTATTCTTAAAGGGCTTAAAATCAAATTTCTATTTTGAAAAGTTGTGATTAAATGTACAATGACAAAGAACAGTATCTAAGATTGAGTGTGTGTGTGTGTGTGTGTGTGTGTGTGATATTAAATAAAATTAAATGCTAGCATGCATTTGCTATCCTAGTTAATCCTTAGAAGACCCTAGGAAATAGTCACCCATTTTACAGGTAAGAAAGTGAGATGTCCTTTCCCCAAAGTTGTCTACTCTTAGAGCCTACACTTCTAATGTGGCCAGTACTCTAATGCCATACTACCATCCTTCTAAGCTGTTAATCGTGCACCATATAATGTGTCATAAATGCACCTCACAAAAGCTCAGTTTCACAAATAATAGTAGAAACTGAATGTAGAAAAACTTTCATTCAGATGTTTAAGATAGAATCATGCCCAACATAAGCAGATCTACATACTGAATTCCCCAGTTTGTGCAATGATTACTCTAATTTCCTCCTCTATGTTCTAAGTCTGAGCAGATGGCCATACAACTGTTTAGCCCAGTTGGTTGGTATCTATATTCCAGACAACTCGGAATCCCAACAGATGTTTGAGCTTAAACATCATGAATTTATAACACTGAAAGTTTCTCACTCTCAATTTTTTGAACATTGCAAGTATCATACTCATCATCTAGTAATTTTAAAATGAGAATCAATGTTTTCATGGTAGTAACACCTTAAATAACATATGTCCAGTTAATCACCACATGGATAAGAATATGTAGTGATACAGAAACTCATATCTGAGAAGAGGGGATAATTTTGTATATTTTCTGTGAGCACATAGAAGCCATCCAGAAAAATAAATAACTACTTCCTAGTTTGGGGTAAGAATTCAATGTCCTAACTGATTTCTGCCTGTCTATAATTCTCAAGTAAACTTCGTGACAATAAAATATCCCATTTGAAAGGCATTCTAAGCTCATATGGGTGTAAAAATAAGAAAATAAAATTCAATTGATTAAATGGTTTTTCAAGTGCAATTCTGCTCATTTAAAAAAAAAATTATTTCAGGCCTCTACCAAAACAACTCAAACTCTTATTTGGGAAAGGAGGCAAAGGGACCATAGACACCACCTTCAAGACTCAGATTTTAGACAAAACAATCAGTATTTCCAAGCCAAAAGGCAATAGCTTCACCAAAAGGGCCCTCTCAGCTTCCTTTTTTTTCTCTCTCTCTCTCTCTCTTTGAGACAGGGTCTTGCTATACAGTTCAGTTTGGCCTTGAGCTTACTTTTTGTAGCCCAGGCTGGGGTCTCAAACTCACACCGATCCTCCTGCCTCAGCCTCCCAAGAGCTGGGATTACAAGTTCAACCTTCATTTTTGAAAGCAGTTACACACAAAAAATGTACAGAATTCTTCAATAAAACAAGAAAAAATAGAGGCAGACTTTTCCTAATCTTCTCTCTTGGCTGCAGAATCTTAGACACGTTACTAATCTCTCTGATATTCAGCCTCTTTGGCAGTAAATGGAAGCAATGCATGTCCCAATAACAGATGAAGTTTCCTCTTTTTGATAGTGGACAGACACACAGATGAGGCCAGCTACAGAGCAGCTCAGGGAATGAGAGTCAAACTAAGGAGCAGTTTTCTAGAATTTCACTATGAATACAATCACAGAACCAAAGAGTCAGAATTAAATGAAAAATTTTAGATTAGGTTAGTATAAACTACCTATTTAACAGAAAAGCAAGAGAAAAAAAATCAAGGTACATGCCACATTGAAGCTCAGATAGCTTGGAGGCCTCTGTGAGCCAGACCTCTCCCCACCACTACAGGTGCCTTGCTGAGCTGCACCCTCTACCCCCACAATTGTGGGATTCCAGGGAGTTTCAGCCCAGCCCCTCACCATCATGAAAGTCACAGTGTGCCCTGGACAGCCTTCAGAGCTTCCGTGACCTGAGCCTTGGTGCCCACTACCATGGGAGCCTTGCTGAGCTTCACCCTTTCCCCCCATCGTGGGAGCCACATTGAGCTCTGGACAGCTTTCAAGGCCTAGATGAGCCCTGAACTGTCTCCTTGCCTTTGTGGAAGCCTTGCTGAGCTGTGGCCCATTCCCTGCCACCACTGAAGAAATAATGCTGAGCCCCAGATAGTAGTGTTGAGCCCTGGACAGTGGCCCTGAGCCCTGGTGAACTTTGTGAGATTTGGAAAAAAGTCAAAATGGAGGAGCAAAAGGCAGTCTCAGACTTAGAGCCCACCTAAATGAAGTCCAAGATACAAGAACATAGAACTTGGAAGTCACAGACCAGAAGTTTCTGAAATGATAGCAATTGAAATAAAGAAACAATTCCATCAAGATATAGAAGAAATCAGATCACAAACAACCTCTCAGATTAAAAAAAAAGAAAGAAAGAAATGGCAATAATCATTGAAGACTTGCTCATCACATCTAAAGAAAAATATAGATTTTTTAAAAATAGAGAATAAGAAAATTGATTGAAACATGAATGGGCAATAAAGAAGATATTAGTATTCATAAAAAAGATTTGAACAGATATCCAGGAAACTAAGAATGCCTTTGAAATCTGGCTGAGCAGCTTGAATGAAATAGCAGATAGACTTTCAGACCTTGAAGAAAACATTGCACCTAGCAATCATAAAAGGGCAGATCTCTTAAAAATAATAAGGAACCAGGATATAATTCAACAGCTACAAGATGACAAAATGTAAAACAATATAAAACTGATAGGTGTCAACAAAATGGTAAGATTCAACAAAAATAAGATAAAAAGATTATTTGCAGAAGCAATAGCAGAAAAATTCCCAAGCATGGGAAAAGAATCTGACATACAATAAGTAAGGCATATAAACTTTCAATTAGCCAAAACTAAAATAAATCTATACCCAGACACATAATAGTCAAGATCCCACAAATTTAGCAAACAAACAGAATAGTAAAGGCTATTAGAAAACAGAAATAGATCACCTATAATGGAAAGCTCATCAGAATCACAGGAGATTTCTCAACACAAACTATCAAAGTGAAGTATTTAAGTCCTGAAAAGAAACAACTTCCAACCAGGTTAGTGTACTCTGCAAAACTATCAAATTTAATGGAAAAATAAGATACTTCCATAACAAAGAACAACTGAAGAAATTCATGACCAGGAAACCAATGCTACAAAGAATCTTGACAGGTATTCTAGACACAGAAATGATCGCAACTTCAAGAACAACAATAAAAAGGAACCACCAAGCAGAGCAAGCAATTAAACTGAGGAGAAAAGTAGGGAACCGGTAGATAACATTGCAAAGGTAAGTCAATACGTATCAGTTATAACTATCAATGTAAATGGCCTAGAGGATTTCAGAAAATGGAAAAGTGTTCCTTGCCCACATAGAGACGGAACCAACACTGTGAATGTGGCCTGACTCTCAAAATTGTTATACAGATTCAACGCAATGACTATTAAAATGCAATTAGCATCACACAGATCAAGAGAAAACATTCTGAATATCCATCTGAAACCAGGAGAGACCTAGAATAGCAAAATCAATTCTGTGCAACAAAGGAAAGCAGAAGGCACCACAATCTCTGATTTGAAATTATACTACAAAGCTACTGTAATAAAATCAGCATGTACTGGCACAAAAACAGAACTAAGGATCAATGAAACAGATTAGGAGATGCAGCACAGCTACAAACACATGCAGCTTCTTTATCTTTCACAAAGATGCCAGACATGTTCACTAAAAGGTAGACCATCTCTATAATAAATGATGCTGGACAAACTGCCTTTCCATATTCCAAAGGACATGTCTACTGCCATGCACCAAACTAAAGTCAAAATGAGTCAGAGACTTAACTATCAGAACAGAAACACTAAATCTACTGGAGGTAGAAACCCTGAAGAGATAGGAATAGCCAGAAAGGTTATGAACCAAAACTAAACTCCACTAGAAATACCTCAAAACATCAACAACTGAGATCTTATCTTTTCAAACCATTTCTACATGTCAAAAGAAATCACCAACAGAGTAAGAAAAAAACCCTACAAATTGTGAGAAAAATTTAGCTGATTGTCCCTCAGACAGAAGACTTTTATCTAGAACATATAAAGTATATTAGAAACAATCAGGCTTCTAGAATTCAAAGATTCAATTAGAAAAAGATGGGCATCTGAGATGAATATACATCTCTTGGATGAAGAAATACAAATCGCAAGTGCCTATAGGAAAGAATGTTCAACATCATTAATGTCTTAGTTACTCTTCTGTCATTCCTGGGACAAATACCCGACACCAAAATGAAGGAAGGAAAGGTTTATTAGCTCACAGTTACTGGAGGTTTCAGTCCATATTCAGCTAGCCCAAAGCTGAGTGAAACAGGGCAGAGAGCAGCAGTTCATGGCGGTGGAACAGCAACAATATGGCGATGGAGGCAGCCAATCAGTCAGGGCAGCAGACAGCAACAGCGTGCCTCTGTCTGTCTCTCTTTTTAAATTACATCAGGCTCTCTGCCTTAGCCTATTGGCTTTAGGCTACACCCATAATCCCAAAAGTACTTAAAACACATAAACCCAGGGATCTTGGATCGAGTCTCAAAGTCTAGATCAGTACTAAATCAATAATCCCAATGACTCACGAGTCACGTCTCAACTTGTAGAAGTCCCCACCATGATTGCATGAGACTTTGGGAGGACAGTTAGACATAAACTGTAACAATTGGTAATTCAAGAAATGTAAATTAAAACAACACTGAGACTCCATCTCATAACAGAAAGAATGACTATCGTCAAGAAGTCAACCAACAACAAATACTGGAAGGATTGTGGGTAAAAAGAACCCTTCTCCACTGTTGGTGGGAGTGCAGACTGGTACAATCACTATGGAAATCAGTGTGAAGATTTCTCATAAAACTAAGATTGGAGACCCCATTCAACCCACTTAGTCCCTTGCTGGGCATTTTTTTTTTCAGAAGAACTGAAAACATAATACCACAGCAATATATGTGCACCTATATTAATAACAGCACAATTTGTCATAGCTAAATGTTGGAAACAACTCAAGTACCCATCAGCTGAGGAATGGATAAAAAAAAGATGTGTTATTTTTATGCAATGGTGTATTATTCAGCTATGAACAATATAAACTTAAATGTTTTTGTATTTAGTACAGGGTCTACAGCATCTACAGGGTCTCAATACACAGATTAGACTCTTAGTGATCTGCCTGTTTTCAGCCTCCCAAGAGGTGGGATTACAGCTGTGCACCACTATGTCCAGTCTCAGTCACTATCTCAGTGTGTCCTGAGACAGGGCTGGCACAGCATTCCAGGGATCAAACCCCAACCTCTTCACTCTGCCTAAGCAGGTACTTTAATCTGCTGAGCTTGCTGGCTGGCCCAAACTCACTATTTATTTAGGTAGATAAATGCAACTATTGATCATACTCATAAGTGAAATAAATCAGACCCACATTTTTAAACATCATAATGTCTCCTTAATGTAACATCCTGAGTAAGCAGATCTGAAAGGTACAATGGATACTGTGAAAGGGAAATAATCTGTTCAAAGGAAAGGAACAACTGGGATGAGGAAAAGGAAAAAACAAAGAAGAAAGGGAAAAATAAATACATATGCATATACAGAGGATAGCTTGGATAATTTACTGCTGATTTCTGCCAGTCTATTGAAAGGGGTAGGTAATGTTTAATTTTTTTCTCTCTCCTTTTTCAATTTTTCATAATTTTAGACCAGTCCTATGGACTTATATCTGATAATCTGAACAACTAATTTGAATATACAATAAAACCATAGTTGAAATTCAATCATTTTGTTTAGCGAAATTCTGTATCATTTCTAATTGTCTTTTTTTTAATTTTTGAAATTCTATTTAAAAATAAAACTAAAATTGAAGAACAAAGAAAAAGAGAAAAGAAATCCAAATGGAGGACCAAATACAGCAATGGACCCAATCAGATTTCAGGGGCGTACACCAGACAAGGAACTCAATAAAACAGACTTACAGACAAGAATTCAGTAACATTTCCCTTTCAAATGCTCTCTACTCATGATGATAGCAGCAATCTATTATCACTCTTCCTTCTTTTCTTTTAATCCTCAAATCATCTTCACTTAGTTTTTAAAAAAAGAAAAGAAAGAAAAAAGAGTAAGCTAAGAATTTTATACCAATTTGGATTTTTTCATCGTTAATGGGGCCCAAGCTTAAAATGATAACCAGTGAGGTTGTACAGGTGGTCATGAGACCAAGAATTCTGCAGATAGACAGGGCAAGAGTATGATGCATTTTAGTAGAAGAATGACTTCATAGAGAGACTCTGCCAGTACAAACCATGTTGGAGTCTTGTTTCCCAAGAGAACTCAAGGTCAGCCCATTGTTTTTACTTCAGGCCTCTGGCCACTTGGCCTCTACTTAACTGGCACTGAAACAGAGGTTCTTCTGGTGTCTTGATTGCAGTCCTCCCTGTTAGAGCCCCCACAATTATAAGTATGTTTTTAAAGTGTCATTTATTCCTTGGACTGAATTTTATTCCTTTTATCTTGGTCCTCCTTTCAAGAAGTTGACAAATAGAGGAAAACAGGCAACTGCCTTGCAATTTCCTACACACAAAAGGCTTGCCCTTAACCATAGAATAAGACTCCCTGCCTTGAACCTCATTCTAACTTCTCAGCCATTGATGGAATCCCACCTAAATGTGAATGACTTGGTTAAACTACACAAGAATACATCTGGCTTCAGACATTCTCAGCGTGACACAGACTTCCCTATTAGATATTAAGATAGTTCCGTTCCAAAAATAACGTTTCCCCTGAAATCTGTCTTTCTAGAACTTTTCCCCATAATTTTAGTTGTTTGCCTGGGACAGCAACTTGTATCCCGGTGATACATTAATAATATTTTTTTTATTTTCTATATTTGATAATACCCCAGTAACTTAGGAGAACTAGCTGGATGGGATAAAACACCCCTCATTAAGGCTTGCTAATTCATGAGCTAATAAACTATTCACCTGCAAATGTGCCCTGTGTATCAAAATTAGCTAATCTTGAGAACACACTTTAACTACCATCTTTACCTAATTTCCAGACCAAGCCAAATTCCCCTACCCTAAATTAAGCCAGGACTAGGTACCAGACAATCAATTAAATAACCCCTATACCAACAAAATCTGCTGAAATTATTCAAACCAGCCAAGTTTACGGGGTTTCCTTGCCCTGTCTTTTCTGATTTATGAAAAATGCAATCCAGCCTGTACCTGCCTCCCTGTTCCTTGCCTGTACTGGGTGTCACTAATGTGGCTCTGTATGGCATGCTATGGCCTTCCCCTAAGAATATGTAGGCACTGAAAATATTATGTAGTATCATCCCTGAGCCACCTCGATAAATTAAAATCAACACGGATACTCTTTGAATTGTCTGACCACCTATTCAAAGCACTTACCCTGAACTTCCCAAATCTTTGCTCTTGCGTTTGATGAATATTCTTCACCACTTTCTACAAATTCCACCTTGTCTTAAAATTAGCCATGCAGAATGGAGCACACCTTTCATAGATCATCTGACTACTATACTGTCTTAAGGGACTTTTAACTTCTTTGAGCTGGTAAGTCAGCTTTCATCCACTTAGTTATTATATTGCTCAATAATCGGTTTACACTACTGGCTAAAATAAGCTTTATTATGAAGGAAAACCTTTGGTCTCACTTCACAAGAACACTTACTACATCAAATTTGTCCACTCCTTACTTGTACTTAGTTTAGTGCTTAACCTAAGTGTCAAAATTGTATTCATTAAATACGTAGTTATATATTAGGCCATGTCTCTATGATATGATTTATTATTCTCATTAATTATGATAATTATAATAATAGTAGCTATTATGTGGACATTATCAGGCTAAGTATTTTATGTGCATGATCCTACTAACTCCTGTTAAAGATGTACTATTTTATCCATTTTATAAATAAGAATATCAAAAATTTCAGAGATTAAGTGTAACTTGCTCAAGATCATACAGGTCTGTGTTAGAACAGGTATTCAAGTTGATTTAAGTGCATATCTTGTTGATTTCACCTTAGTTATTTATGTACTGCTCTCTCAGTAATATAAGAAGCCCTACTACATTTGTTTTTTAATACCTCTCCTCTCTGTCTCTGAAGTAGTCAGCTGTTTGTTTTTTTTTGTTTTGTTTTTTTTGTTGTTGTTGTTGTTTTCCTGTGTTAAATCTTAGAGAATCATCAATCTTACTGGTTCCTCCTCCCGATTTTGCAGAAATGTCTTCTGTGTCTTCATATTGATAAATATTTTGAAATGTGTGTGACTCTCTCCTGAGACTCTTTCTTAAGGATAATACTGGTGAATTACGTTAATACATAGTTGTTCGCAATCTATTGATCTCTTTAACCAGATTATTCCTTTCAATATTTCTTCCTGTGGATAACCAGCACTTCCTGAGTCTCAGTTATGATTATTGTAACTACTGCTACCTTAAAACCTGTATTGTAGCATGAGAAAACCTCCCAAATGACTTTGATAAACATGATGATAGAATGTTTACACCAACCCACTACTTGAGCAGTAATCATTTTATCCATAAAAAAAAATGAAACATGAGGGAAAAAAAGCAAAGAAGGGAAAGAAATGAGTTTACATCCTCTTAATGCAAAAACTTAGACTCACAAAGATCCAGCCACTCTCTTCTGTGCACACTCCAGTGCAATAAGTAAAAGATGCAACAGTCTTGGGTTGATGTGGATTGTTGAGGTCCTCACAAAAAAAAAAAAAAAAAAAAAAAAAAAAAAAGACCTTTGCATCATTCTAATGACTTATATCTCAATAGTGCTTTGCAATAAAAAATAATCTCTCCCAAATGTAAGGGTGCTATGTGCCCCTTGCTGGAAGAGATCAGCTCTACAGAGCCAGCTGATGGAACTGCTCACTGGAGCTGGGTCTTCTGCATCTATGTCTGAGGGCTATGCCGCTACCACAGCAGACCAGAGAATCCATCCATGAGGTTTTAGAGGCCAATAGAATTCTCTTCCCAGAAGTGGAAATGGAGCCCCTGTTAAATGTGTGGATGACCCACAGCAATCTCCTTTCTTTCTGTCACCTCCATCGGATGTTTGCACCCCACTTCCCAGTATGGAAGCTGTCATCCTTGTTGCAAAAGATGCAAACGAAATACATGTCTACATGCACAAGATACTTACATGTGCCACTTTGAACTGAAAGAGATCAACAAAGCATTCAACATGGAAAAGATTTCAGCAAGCTTTCCAAGAGCCATAAAAGTACAATTGAAGTGTTGAGGGTGTGGGGCGCTGGGTATTTACTGGCTTTACCATAGAGCAGAATGCTGGGCTCTGTGTATTTTCTCACAGGGCACAGTTTCAAAGCCCTCCCTTCCTGTGTGCCTCCAACCTGTTTACAACAATCTCTCTCCTCCACAGTGCTTGCCACAGGTAGTTAAGTGTGAATAATGACAACCAAAAGAAGAAATAGCACTAAATTCCCATTACGAAAGAAAATCTCCAGTTAGCCCTCTGGGGAAGATACTCACAAGGATTAATTATACTGTAGGAGTTGATATCTTTCTTCATTTCCCTTTCCAGAAGTTTTCAAAATACATTTTTCCACAGTTTTAAAGAAATGTAAGAACTCCCAAGTTCCACAGCCAGAAAATCCTGACAGTCTCTGATAACTAAATAATGGATGAAGCTCTACTGTTTACTTAGCAAGGGGAGAAAAAAAAGAGTGATAGAGAGGTCCAGATAAAGTGCAGGAATCTGACATCCTCTCCCACTGAACAATGGTGAGAAGAATATCCTGGCTGTTTTTTTTTTTTTTTTTCTTTTTTGTCCATACACAAAATGTATATGAACACAACCATTAGCTATGAAGTTTATTATCATTTTGTATCTGTACCTAAAAGTTAGTGTAGCCAATCTCCTTGTGTCTGTGTGATTGCTTCCCAAGGAAAGGGGTTAAGCCCAAGAATAAAGTTAACCAAGCCTTTCTACCCGGAGGACCACCGCCACACATGAGCACATGCAGGAGAAGGCATCCTACATTACTACATAAGGCTCCCAGTCTGGAAAAACCGCCAACATTCCCCCATCTTCACACACTAGAAATCTGATGGGAACATCAAGTAGTAATTAGCAAAGTAAGGTTATCTTTTCTATGAAGTTCAAAATTTCATTGGTAATTTTTGTACATGCCTGTCCTTCTAGGTAGGGCCAAACATACCCAGTCCATCAAGTTGAAGGCTGTCGATGTTTGTCTACTGAGACCCACAAAACTTCCCACTCCCACAACACCTGTCACTGGAACCTAGAATTCCACCATTAGAGATTCACTCTTTTGGTTTGGGAGGTATTTTAATCCCTGGGGGTCCTATTAAAATGCAAAAACTCAGAAGAATAACAGCCCTGAAAGCTATTATTAACTGACAGCAAGGAGGCCCTGGGGAATTGGACACAGGCTAGAGCCCGAGGAGCAGCTACAGGAAATCAGGACAGGAGAAGGCTACGAAGATGGCAGTGAAACAAACCTCTTCGCAGCTTTTCAGGGGTAGCCTTGTCTTTGGTTTTCCCTACAGGAGGGGATTCTATTTCAAGATGGAATAATGGGCACAACTCAAACAATGTATTTCAGTTTTGCCAAAGGAGAAAATCAATGCTATAAATATACCTAATAGTTGTTATGAGAATGCTAACTTTGGTTGAGTATGTTTAATTAGAACTTGCTTCCCCAGTGCCTGCTAGCAGTCACTTGGGCTTGTCAACAGCTTTATATCTAAATCACAAGATTCTGTGTACATTTTCTTCTGCTTCTTCCCTTACCCTCTTTGGAAATGGTAGTGCGGGATTATTATTATCATTGTGCTTACTTTTAAAATTATCCGTTTTGGGCCAGGTATGGAGCTCAGCAGCACAATAGGTGGAGGTCTTGAATCCAATTCCCAGTACCAAAGATAAATAAATAATAAAATATCAACATCTATTTTGCATATACTAAGAATGTTTCTTTAGAAAATATGGAAGAGACTTGAACTAACAAGGGAAGGGTCTCTGAAAGAGAAAAACCACTGAAGCTCATCCCTGGATTATAAGAAAACCTTTCTATATTCAACAAACAGCTGATCTGCATTATCAGGAACAATCCTGGAACAAAGCCTCAGCCTCAGGGCCCCTCAAGAAGGTGTCCTACCTTAGAAGAGTGATGTGGACAGGTGCTGAAAGAGTTGTAAAATCCTGGGGCCAGCAAGATGGTTCAACAGTCTAAAGGGCCTGCCTAGGCAAGCTTAGGCAACTGCAGGGACTATGATATATATATATATATATATATATATATATATATATATATATATATATATGTTTAAAATCCTGAAAGGACTAAAACTCTGTGAGAGTACTGTGTGTGTATGTGTGTGTGTGTAAAGATGTAAATCCAACAACATAGTTCACTGGACTAAGTACCTGCTTAGGCAAGTGCAGGGACTGGGGTTAGATCCCTGGGAACACCAGGGGCACTGAGACCAGGCATGGTGGCACACAGCTGTAATCCTAGCACTGGAGAGGCTGAAAACAGGATGTCACTATGAGTCCGGCCTATATAGAGATACCTTGTTCCAAATGCATTTTTTAAAAATGTAATTGCAAATACAAGCAGAAAGAAACTGCAATGGGAGACTGACTTTTCTCCTCAAAGGAAAACTATTTTAAGATATTTGCCTGTAGAAGGAAAGGAATCGGTTAAAACAATAAGTTTTTTTCACTCTCCTTGCATCTGAAAGAAAGTTATGAAGGTATTTTTTGTAAAAATTATACTATTTATTATCACCATTGTTGCTTTTATTGCTGTTTTCATTTTTATGGTAAGGATTTTTCCCAAACCCAGTTCTATCTCAAAGAAAGTCAATGAATGGTGACCAAGGTCAGGCCAAGAAACCAAGATGACAAAGGGCTTCTGACCAGATAAGGGAAGAGTGATTGAGGAAGTACTAGGGACATAAGGAAATAAGACTTTCTAAAGTTGGGGCTATAGGGAGCAAGTAGATTTAGTTAAGTCTTATTTCAAGTAGTAGTATCTTGTAGCTCCAGTAAATTGAAAAATGGTGGTCATACTCTTCAGCCAAGAGTTATCGTTCTGTCACTGAAGCTCAAATGAAATGCCTGCACCTACCCCTTGCCTCAGTCATCTGAGCCCTGTGTGGGCTCTCCACTTGCTCACACTATGCTAAGTAACAAGTATTCCTTTATACCATGTGATCCTTTTCTCGCACCAGAACATTTGAGAAATGTATAGAAAAATTCTATTCCATAAATAATTTAGGAACTTGCAGGCTATAAGAAAAGTCATAAACACACATCCTCTTACCACAGAGCAATGGCTGTTCATTAGCTACATGCATCAGTGAAGCAGGGCTACTCTGTCCCTTGACACTGTGTGTTTGCTGCACTACATACTCTGCCTGGTCCTTGGGACCACAGGCCCCCAAGGAAGATGCCTATAATCTAAGAATATAACTAACTTGTGTTCTGGGGTAATCAATGCCTTGGTCTTTGACAGGGTACAGGAGTGCGCACAGCCCACTGTGTTCCATCACTAGAGAATGACAATTTTGCTTGCTGCTGACAGCATTCATGACTACTCATTCAGACAAAAAGTACAGAGCACCTGCTGAATGCAGAGGTGTATGTAAGATATTAGGAAGGAAAATTTAAAAATGAGAGTCTTCCATTTAGACTATGTTAAGAAACAAAAATTATAGAACACAAAGGACTCAGTGATAGGGAGAGCTTTGAATTTTGAAAACTGTCACTGTAAGAATTATGAGTCTGTACTGTGATTAGTTTTGTAAATAATATGTAAAAGCAATCGATGAATAGTCCCAATGTGGCAAACATACACAAAATATCCTTTACTCTTTACAGCACCACCCCAAGATAAGCACTATTGTAGATGTGCATAAACTTGGTGTACTAGTCAGTTTTCCACTGTTTTAATGAAATACTGAGGTAACTGATTTATAAATACCAAAGGTTTACTTTGGCTTACATTTCTGGAGGCTTTAGTCCAAGTTTGAGCAGCTCCAATTCCTTGGGCCTCTGGGAGTATCTGGTGGAGCACAGCCACTTAGATCATAAGGCAAGAAGCAGCAAGAATGGAAGAGACTGGGTTCCCAGTCTACCTCAAGGGCCTCCCTCAGTGACTTCAGTGCCTCCCAGAAGGCCACATCTAGTGAAGGTTGCCCACCTCCCAGTCGTACCTTTCCAGCACCAAGACTACAACACACACAACTACACACACACACACACACACAAACATCTTCTTGATGCTCAACTGCACACAGTAGCACAGCTGATTTTTCAAAGCCACAAAGCAGTTTGTTACCAGAGACTGGGAAGAGGAGGCAATGGAGAGAAATTGGCCAAAAAACAGTTTCATTTATAGGGAGAAATTTTCCAAATGGCTAAATGTAATGACATGAATGTAATGTTTATCTTGAAATCCCCTAGAGAGTAGATTATAAATATTTCTACCACGAAAAAAAATATCTAGCACAGAAGATGATGGTTATCTTAATTGGCTTGATTTGATCATTCCATGATGTTTCCATATAGCAAAACATACTTTGTCCCATAAATATATAATTGTTAGTTATGAATTAAAATTACATTTTAAAATCACAATGCTGTGATAGAGTTGATATGTAAAATCCATGTCAGCCTGAAAATGACCATGATCTTAACCAGTAGGCCATTCTTATCCTAAATTCTGAAATTTATCCTGTTTCCTTTACCTTGGTCAGGTTTATAATTCATTGCCTCAAAGTTTTCAGGAGCTTGCCATTGCAAACTACCACTGCCTGTGGGATATACTTTTTAACCTATTTAAAATGGGTCCAAGTAGATCTCCAAAGAAATGCCTTGGGTACCTCAAGAATGAAACAATTTGAAATAACTAAGAAAGTCAACAAACTTGAGCAAATTATCCCAGCGGAGAGCCATGTGCAGGGAAATATTTTGAGGTCATCTAGGAGACAGACATCTTTGTTTGGGGGCCAAAATACACTTCCCCAGTGAGAATGGCAGGAGAGACATAAATAATCTAGCCTGGAGAAAGGTCAACTCTGAGGCCAGAGTCAGGGTTAGCAGCTATAGCTTGAAAACCAATTGCTCTGAAAATCTGCAACAAGTCTATCTAAGAGCCACAGGGAGAGCAGAGCTGGGAGCAGATAAGGCTGACCTCCTCTGCAGGAGCCGACCTTGAACCTTCTCACTACTCAATGGATTTTATTAGGCTTTGCGTTGTATTCCCCGCAGCAGGAGAAACTGTGCAGCCGGCAAACACGCTCCTTGAGGGACAGGACACAGGTCACAGGGCATCAGAGGGGTCACAGACCGCAGGGCAGCAGGCAGGAATCAATAGCACAGAGCTGAGTCCAAGGGGATCAGTGACCCTCGGCTTTGTGGCAGTTTAGCCAAGTTGATTAACAGCACATATGGAATTCTGGGAGGGCCTAGCAGCAGCCACGGACAGCAGGTTTCAGAGAATCAGGAGACCAGAAATGAGCTGCACAGCGAAAGCTCTCTGAGGAAGGCAGAGCTCCTGCGCAGGATGCCCGCGGAGGCAGATTTTCCAGTCCCTTTTGTGTGACCTGAGGGGTCCAGGAAGCATCCTTCTCACATACCTCAAGATCTAAGCCTACCCCTATAAATCCTCTTCTTTCAATGGTTTTCCTCTCTCTCTCCACCTCTTCATGTTTTATTTTGAGAAATTACAAGAATATACAAAAATCAGAGAGGAAAATGTAACAGATTTCAATGGATATTTCATCCAACTTCAACATTTTTAGCTCACAATCTTATCCTCCCTACCTCTACCTAGCCTTCCCTCTCCCCACCCCACCCCACACCCTACTGGCTACCATGTGCAAATACTATGTGTAATATGATTTAATTTGAAATATTCCGGTTGGAATCACTAAAAGAACTCATTATTAAAACATGTTATACACTTATCACATCGAACATAAATTGAACAATGGGATCATTAGTACATTGGACTTGGCAGAGGAGAGAATCCCTGACCTTGAGGTTATGACAATTGAGATGTTTAAAACTTAAAAGTAAAGAGAACAGATAGCAAAAGGAATAAGATGGACTCCACAAGAGCTATGTCATGGCTGCCAGCTACCAGTTGTAGAATCCCACGTGGCAATAGTACTAAAAGGAATGAAAGAGAAAGGGGAACCAAAGAAACATTCATAACACCATGGACTGAGGATTTTCCTAATTAATCTACTCAGAGAACATCAATAGAAAAGTGATCCAAATACTGCAAACAGACACAGCCCATTCAAACTTTAAACTCAGAAAAATCCAGAAGAGGAAAAAAGCCTTCCCTCCAGAGAAGTAAAGGCTGAACTTACACTTGACTTCTAAGAAAACAAGGAAATGAAAAAATACAGTAATGCCTTGATTCACAAATGCTTCTGTTCAAAAATAATTTAGAAGGCAAAGGGAAGCATTTGGCAGATTTTTGGCTCCTGCAGACTTTACATTGTGGGGTGAACACAACTGTGGCCATCTTCCTCAGAACTGTGGATGAATTATGCTCCTGAACTAAGGGTACCACTGTAATGAAGTGGAATATGTAAAGCACTGTGGACAAAAGAGAACTATCAGCCTTTAATTCTGTTCCCTATAAAATTCATTATTAAAATAAAGGAGGAAGGCCGGGCATGGTGGCACACGTCTGTAATCCCAGCACTCGGGAGGCTGAGGCAGGAGGATTGGTGCGAGTTCGAGACCAGCCTGGGCTACAAAAATGAGCTCAAGGCCAGCCTGAACTGCACAGTGAGACCCTGTCTCAAAAAGACAAAAATAAATAAATAAATAAATAAATAAATAAAATAAAATAAAGGAGGAAGAGGGTCAGGGATATAGCTTGGTGACATAGCACCTGCCTGGTAAGTGTGAGGTCATGAGTTGGATTGTCCATACCACAAGAAAAAAGTAAAGGAGGAATGCTTTCTCAGATAAACAAAAATTGAAGGAATTTCCTACCAATAACCCAGTATTACTAGAGATATTCATGTTAATTAAAATTTTAGCAGAAATCAATAAAATTGAAAGTGGAAACCAATAAGGATTTTAAGAAAACAAAATCTGGGGTTTTTTAAGAGGTTAATAAAATTGATAAAACGCTAGACAAGCTTGAGAGAGAGAGAGAGAGAGAGAGAGAGAGAGAGAGAGAGAGAGAAATTGATAGTATCATAAATGAAAGAAAGGGTAACACCCCAGATTCCATGAATATAATAGTGATATTTTAGAAAAATAATGCTGTAAATTCTTCTGTTTCCAAAAATTTGATAACCTAGATAAAATGGACCAATTCCTTGATTACACAATCTTCCAAAACTTGCACCAAAAAAACAGAAAATTTGAATAAACCTGAACTACTAAGTAAATCAATTGAAGACATTAATGCCCTTCCAAAACATAGGCTGTTGAATTCTAGCAATACTAAGGAAAGAATTTATACCTTTTTCTTCAACAATATCTTACAAAAGCAGAGAAAATAATTTATAACACTCTGCAAGACCAACAATACTTAATACCAAAACCAACGATAAGAAAAGAAAATTATAATCTGAAATGTCTCATAAACAGAAATCCAAAAGTATTCCACAAAGTATTAGCAAATCAAATCCATCAGGTATAAAAAGAATTACACCCAAAACAATCCATACCTAATCCTGTGTATGTGAGTTTGACCCGCACTCAAAATTTAATTAATATCTTCTTCCATAACCTCAGATAGTCAAATGATTATGTCAATAAATGTATAGAAAGCATTTGACAAAATCTAGCGTACATTCATGATGAAAATTCTCAATAAACTAAAAGTAGGGAACTTCCTCTTAGTAGTCAGGAATATTTAGAAGACAACACTACAGCTGTTATCATAATTAATAGGGAGAAACTAACAGCGTCTATCTAAGATCAGGAATAAAACATAGACATTCCCTCTCATACCTCCTTTTTAACGTCTGACCAGAAGTCCTAGCAAACATAATAAGACAGGAAATGGAAGTTATACAGTTATACAGGACAAGAAGAAAGAAATAAAACTCTGCAGATGGCATGATAATCTACATAAAAAATTTGAAATAACTGACTGAAAAGCTTTATCGTGTTTGTTTGGGCATTACTGAAGACAGACCCTACAGGTACTCTACCAATGAGCTACGCCCTCAGCCCTTTGTATTTTCTAAAATAGTCTTGCTAATTTCTCACTGCTGGCCCCGCACTTTCAAACCTCCTGCCTCGTCCTCCAGAGTAGTTGAGATTATACATATGGGTTCTGTATCTGGCATATAGAAAGCATACCGAAAGGTATTCAGCACCATGTGTATTTAATTGTCTAACATAGCACTGTGATACCAGTACCAAAGCAGATATTGTCACTCACCAGAATGGCAAATGGCCAAAACCTAACAAACCACAGAAACACCACACTGATAATGTTATGTGAGGACTGGAATTCTCCATTCACTGTGACCAGGACTACAAAATGGCAGAGCCAAGGTCAAATGTAGTTTGTCAGGTTCTTACAAGAATAAACATTATTGTACAATTTAACAGCTGTGCTCCTTTCTATTTACTCAAAAGAAAAATCATGTCAGCACAGAAAGCAACAATCTTATGCTTATTACAACTTTTGTCACAACTGCCAAAATTCAGAACACCCACAATGCTTATTGAGCAGGTGAGTAAGCTGCAAAAGATCCAGGCCATGGATTATTATTGAATTCTAAAGCAAATGAGCTATCAAGCCATGTGAAGATAAGCAGGAAATTTAAGTGCATACTAGTAAGAGAAAGAAGCCAGTCTGAAAAGGTGACATTCTGTGAAATTCCAACTATAGGACATTATAAGAAAGGCAAAACTAGATGCCATACAAGACATCAGTGAGTGACTACTATTGAGAGGAAAGGGGATAATTATTAGGTAAATGGGAATTTTTACAGCAGTTCTGTTCTGTATGATACTGTGATAGCACACACCTATCATTAAACACAGACCCCAGGACCCTTGGGCAAAACCTCTCAGGTTTGCGGGATAATGGCTCTGGGTGATAATGGCGTATCAATGTAGCTTCATTGATTATAACAACTATTTCCCTCTGATGCCTGGTGTGGAGAGTGGGGGATGCTGCCTGTGTATGTAAATGGGGGAACAATGGAGCACTGTACTTTCTGAAATTTTTGCTCTGAACCTAAAGCTGTTCTGAAAAAAAAATGTTTTAATTTTTTAAAATTAAACAATAATTCCTCAATGTCATTAAAAATTTAATATTCAAATTAAAATTAAAATTTTAATTCAAATTTCCAATGTGCCTCAAAATATATTCTTACATATTTTTGGAATCATGATTTAAATAAGAATCATACATGATGTGTCTGAAATCTGAATATTTCCCCTTTCCCTCTGTGTTTCTTTTATCAATATATTTATTGAAAACCTGTGAGCCGGGCGTGGTGGCGCACACCTGTAATCCCAGCACTTGGGAGGCTGAGGCAGGAGGATCAGTGTGAGTTCAAGACCAGCCTGGGATACAAAAGTGAGCTCAAGGCCAGCCTGAACTGCACAGTGAGACCCTGTCTCAAAAAGACAAAAAAAAAAAAAAAAAAAAAAAAAAAAAAAAAAAGAAAACCTGTGGCTGGCATCCTGTTAAATGTCTCCCATTGTAAATATTGCTGATTAAATTCTGAAGGTGGTGAATGTGTTTCTATATCTTACTTATTTCCTGTACGCTGGTTGTAAAACCAAGATACTTTATCAAGTTCAAGTTCCACAAATATAGTACCACACGTCTTTTCACCAAAATGTATACAGTGCTGCTGGTTTCTCATGTTTTGCTGTTAATAAATACTGATTCTCAATGTCTGGATCCATTACTTTTTCTGGGGTCGCCATCATATTCTAATGTTATCATCTATTGTGTATTCATCAAATATTTCATTGTCCAGAAGCAAAGATAAATGTGCCACTTGGCAACCAAATGCTTTTGATGCTTTTCCTTTATTAGTTTTCATAACCATCAGTTGTTTTGCTAATTAAAGGAAAAGGTAGTATTAACTAGGACCACATTGACTATTTTATTTGATATATTTGAATTCGTTGCAACTGTAGTTCTTATCATTGTTGAAATTGTCCTGTTTTCCCCGCTCCGGTGGCCTTAGCCGCACTTCATGTATTTGCTCTTTCTTGTCCCACACATGGCATCAGACATTTGCCCAAGTCATATGATGGCAATTCTATTAGGAGGTTAGAAAGCACAATTTGTCTACCACTAGAAGCATTTGTTGATCATCTGAAGACTCTGACAAAACCTGAATTGACATCTTTTTTCATTATACTTTAGGAATTCATGCCAAAGTCGGTGCTCCTGCGCTTTGATTTACCATCTATGATTCTGAGCCTAGTTCCCAGTTTCAGTCTAAGGGCTGGACGGAATCCCCCTCCCTCTCCCAAGAAGACGACGTCACTCTGGGCCCTGTGCTGCTTAGAGATGGGGACGAGCTGACAACAAGCTGTGACTTCCTTCCACCTTCTTCAATGTTTTTCTTTTTGTTGTACTAATACCATTCCTTGTGGTCTTCCACCAGGCTGTGTTGGCTCTTGTGGGTACGTGAACAGCTGTACTCACGGATGTGTATGCGTGGCCAGGACTGCTACAGGACCTCAGCAGCTGCCATCTCGTTCTGCTGACGCACACCTTCCTCTTATCATGTCTCTAACCAAGCTTTTGAACTTATACAATGGCTTTATTTGAGAATATTACTCTACCAACTTGAGAATAGCAACTCCAATACTGTTATGACCTATGAATGCCAATAACAGTGTGAGTACCAATTTAAGGCTTTTTACACTTCGGGGTTGTTGTTGTTGTTCTTGTTGTTTTCTTCTATATGCTTTTGTAAGTACTTGTAAGCAAGTTACCCAGTTTAAAACCATATAAGTTAATTCCTCTTAATGCAGTTACACCACCAGTATGGTATGTGGCCAAGTCATTTTCTCCTTTTGCTGTCTTTCTTTAAGAATTCTTTACTAATTTCTTTTAGTGAAATACATGACTTTGGCACTATAGCTACAAAGCAGTGTATATTCAGAGAAGTCTAATTTCTCTGTCTATCCTATCCTATCTTTATTTCCCACTTTGGAGAATTTTTATTAAGTTTTGGCTTATTATGTAGAATAGGCATATATTATATATAAATATATCGCGTATATTATGCAGTAAATATATATTCTTATATATAATAGTATATGCAGGTATATATGTGTAGTGTTCTTAATCCTCTTCTTAGATTATAAGATGTTATAATCGAGTTATATAAAATATTTCTTGTTCTTTTTGATAACTGATAATAACTCGTTATGTACATATGTACTGATTTACAACTAGCCCCACCTATTTGATGTATATTTGAAATTTTTAGTGTTTTATAGTAGAAATAATTTTCCAATGATTAGAATTCTATGCATTTTCTTTCTCTCTATGTCTTGTTTTGATTGTTGTTGTATTACTTATGGAGAATATGCAGTCCTCAGAGAGATAAACATGGTACTTATAGCTCTGGGTAAATCAGCCACTCAGATCACCTGACCTCGAGTATATGCATTCAACTACTTTCTAAAATAATCAATAAGCCACTTTTTTCTCTGAATTTTGGCAGAATTAGGGCACTTAGCAGAGCAAAGGAAATTTAGGCCTGGAAATTATAAAGAAGGATCCCCAAGAAGATATGGAGATGGGTAACCATCTTTGTGTTTTTGCCCCATTAGAAATTGATTGGGACCAAAATGCTCTTTGCAAAGAGACTATAACTGGAGGTCACTCTCCTTAAAAAGTGGCATAAATAAAGTATTTGGTGGGCGTTGTTAGTACAGTCACAGAGATAACAAGATATCAAGGCTATTCTGGTAAGTTATAGGATGAGACTTCCTCCCTCAGCAGCTACTAAGAAACCTCAGCATCCTTCATGTTTGGCCTCTTCCTCCGGACTAGAGAACCCTGGGTCATCCACAGCTATAAAACACACATAGCAAAAGCGATGCTAGATGGGCCATTTCTCACTCCTTTAACAATTTCCCCCAAGTTCTTGAACTTATCTCAAAGATAAAAAGGAGTTTAAAAGCAAATCACTTATTCTAACAAATGAAGGGCAGAGGAGAAGAGAAATAGGCTTTTCAGTGATTGGAAAAATGATCATTTTTTTTTTTTTTTTTTTTTGTCTTTTTGAGACAGGGTCTCACTATGCAGTTCAGGTTGGCCTTGAGCTCACTTTTGTAGCCCAGGCTGGTCTCGAACTCACAGCGATCCTCCTGCCTCAGCCTCCCGAGTGCTGGGATTACAGGCGTGCGCCACCACGCCCGGCTGATCATTTTAACTATTACCTTTTTTCACTCCAAATTTCAACTTCAAACTTAAATACATCTCTATTAAGAAGAGATCAAATAAGGAGGTAGGGTAAGGTGGGTTACCCTTCCTGATCTCTACCTGGTAGAAGCCTTGGGAATTTAATTGTATTTCACCACCTGCCCTGGCCCCCCCAAAATGAAAGAACAGATTGTCAAAAAGAAAAGAAAGTACACAAGAGGAAAGTGGTATAGAAATGAGAAAACAGACTCTAAGCTTGTAATCAAAGAATGGGACGTGGCAGCACTCATTTCTGAGGTGAGCTAAACTGGAAAACCGTATTCTTAACCAAGGCCACTGCATGCCAGGTGATCTGTTTGCCCATTCTTGGTACTCGGTCAGGCAGAAGTTCATGTTTACCTTTCAGGACTCAATGTAAACATGAGACATATCCCTACTCTCTGCTAATTTATGGGCATTCTAAACTGTAGTTGATTCCAGCATAGCTGAGTTTAAATTCTATGGGATGTTCAGCTATGCCGTTGTCATGGCAACCATCACATTATAAACCTGGGCACTCAGGGGAAATGTGCATCACATCTGGAAGGAAGAGTATACCTGACAGGAAAAGTTCAGCTTTTAGAGTGGGCTGACTGATGGGGGAAGTAGGGGGGGCGGGTAACGGGGTGAAGACAGAGAAGAAGCACTTTAAGTATCCTCCCCCAAAGGACAAAAAGACTTAGGTTTTATCTCTGCAGAAAATCCATCCTTACAGTTGCTAACCTCTCCCCTCACCATCCCATGAAATCCAAGTGCCTCAGTTCCTCCCCTGAGGCCCTGAAAATGCATCCTCTTTCCTCTTCACTATTTTCGCCCTTTCTGGGAAATGCCTGGGAAAACCTAAGATTCAGCCACACCGATCTACTGAAGGACCTCCAGCTTTGCTTGCCAGCTTCCACATCAGGTTTGGGTCTTCCCTTGACCCAGATTATTTTCTCAGCTTCTCTTTGCTGCTCACCTTCCAAATACAGAGAGATACCCTCCTCCCTCCCTCCACAGACCAGTTCAGGTGACAGGGACCCCAACTACACATGCACTGCCCATTGATACCATGTGCATTTGAAGACCTCCCATAGCTTTTTTCCCTTCCTGGGCAAGATGAAGAACTGTAGGCCAGGTGTGAACTTCTGAAGATGGCTGGCTGGGGTGACCATCCCTCTGTGAGGGAGCCCCCTTGCCCTCTGGCTGCATCCTCAGCAACATGCTCAGGGACAAGCACTACTCACCCTGTGTCACCTCAGGGCTTCCCTCGATTGGCGTGGATCATCCCCAGGCCCCTCTGACCCCTGCTGCCTTGCTCTTCCCCATGCATTTTTGCAGGACTCATCCCTTATTTTTCAGGATGAAAAAACTATCACCTCCTCACAGAGGCCTACTCCTGTTTTCCAATCCAAGCACTCCATAGCCAATCTAGCACCATCACTCTGTTATGGCGTCATTGCTGCTGTTGCTGTTGTTGTGACATGAAAACACCAATGTTTCCTTGTGCGCTACTCTGTTAGTTCTTTAATCTGTTGATAGCCATGGGAGTGGGAAATTGGTCAACTGTGTGAAAGTTGGATTAGGCCTCTATGCCTAAAACAGACAAGCTACCTCAGTCCTGAGATTAGCATCCTGACTAGTTAGTGTCAGTTATTAGCCACAGGCACGTTTGTGTCATGTGTTATTAACTTTGTTACTAACTTTGCAGTAGAAATGCCCACACTGTTGTTCTGGGGGTTCTGTTGCCAACCAGGCAAATGGGCTACCACCTGACCCAGCTTCCACTTCTCCCAGGTACAACAGGTTATGCTGAGAGACCAGTGGATCCCTGAAATTATCTGCTTCTTCTTGACAGTGCAAGACTCATTAAAAAAAAAAAAAAAAAGGAGGTTTCTGTCCTACTTACAACTGGGTCTGTACCGCATTATCAGTAAGTACCTGATGATAAATAAGTGAATCTGTGTTCCCAGAAAGTAGTTGCAGGTCTTCTTGAATATTCCACCTTTTCACTTGTGAGTAAGGAACCAGCTTGTTTAATTCATTTTGTAAGATTTGGATACTTTGTCACTATTTGGAAGGAAAAAAAGACCAATGCAACAGCATTCGCTGGGCTCCTGACTCAGGCTTCTTCTCCAGCTGCGTTTAAGCCACCTCCCTCCACAGACATGACCTAATTAATGAATTTGTCAGAGCCCAACACATAGCCAACTTCGAAAAACTTTTAAAGCCTTGCAGATGTCCTCTAAGTCTCTTTCTAAGATGTCATCACACATCATTACCTAATCCCTTGGGGATGCTAAGAGGAAGAAATCTCATGACAGAGAATAGAAGAGGAACCCTAAGAGTTTAAATTTTCAAGTCACGTGAATAGGATGTGCTATATCTGCTTTCAAACCTGGGTCTGTAGCTTCCATATATCCATGTTGCCTCCAGATTTTCTGGCACCGTGTTCTGTGAGGCAGTGGCCCAGCCTAGGAGGTGGGACACGCTCGACCAGGCCCTGGGCAAGCTCCCCTTGGCTTGTTATTCACTAGCCATATAACCTTCAGCAACTCTTCCCTTATAAATTAGGGTTGGCCAACACACACTGTCCACGCCAGGGTCCTGGGTGACACTGCTGAGCTCACGGATGACAACTACCTGGCTCTGCTCACACTTTTGCTTCATTTACTCTAGAATTCATTGAAGCAAGGAAGGAATCGCAAGGAAAACCTCAGTGACGTCACAGGATGGGGAGGGCCCGTGGAAGGAAGTGATGATGTGAAAGCATCGCCCCAGAAAGAAAGAAAAGGTAGGTAGGCAGCGACGGGTGCCCAGGGCTACAATTTGGAATTTAGGGTCCCTTGAAGGCTAACGTGTGATAGAGGCTTTGTCCCTGGCCCAGACAACCACTGGGAGGTGGTAGAACCTTTCCAAGGCGAGACATAATGGAAAGAAGTTAGATCATCGAAGGTTGCCCTTAAAAGTGACACTGGGACCCCACCCCATCCTCACCCCTTTCTTTAATTGCCAGTCGCCATGAAGTATGCAGTCTCCTGCATCACACACTCCTGCCATGAAACTCCGCGCTGTGACAGACCGCTCCCAAATTATTGTGGACGAAGACCCATGCAACCCCGAGCCAAGTAACTCATCTCCTTTTCAGCTGATTAGCCCGGGTATTTTGTTACAGCGAAGGAAAGCTGACTCAACACATCAAGCCGTGTCGCCATCTGAAGCAATATGAGGTTCTGGCAAGTCCTAGAAATACATTTTGCAGGAGAATAGCTGTTAAAAAAAAAAAAATGGCAGCACTCAGCCAGCACATTTCAGGAGGCTTAACACAACAAACCCAAAGGAACCGAGCCAGCCCCACGGGGAACTCAGCTCCTCTCTCCACTCCTGTGAGTGACAGCTAACGCTCAACATGGCAAACTGCTGGAGGATATGCAGGGACTCCCGCCCTTCTCTAGTTGAGGATTCAGATCTGACAGGTCAAATGAAACAAAATCATCCTTTACACCTCCCTGATCAAGCTTTCCAGAGAAATGGGGGAGAAAACAAAAACAAGACCCCAGAATAAGCTTTCACAGAATCCTTTGCAAGACTGTAACTAGACCGAAAAAAAAGCCAATACAGAAAACGCTAAAAGTTTTCCTCATTTTAGTTGAATCAGAAGATTCATGTTACGACTTAGAGAAGAGGCTCTTATATATTTTTCTTTTGATTTAAAACACAACTAAAGTAAAATTTTTAATATCCTGTCCTGAAAACACTTGGGCAAGCCTACATTCTATGCTATGATTTTTGAGAGATTTCACCTGAAGGAGGTGCCAAGCCTCTCGGAGGCCTATCAGGTACGCCATGAAAATACTTTCCATTACAAACAAATAGAACTTTTTTTTCCTTTCTTATTTATATAACGACTTCTTTGATTTTCTACATGTGACATTTTGGAATGAAAAACTGGTGACTTCATTAATCCAAAACAAAACACGATGTCTTAGTTTTTTCTTTCCAGAAAATCCTAGTCAACAATCCCGGACAATAGACCTCCGTGTGAGCTGCAATCTGCCGAGCAGGATCTAGCATTCCAATTCCTGTCACTTGATCTGATACTAGCTGAAGTCACTGATTAGAGCCAGTATTAATCGGAGCCTGAGATGAAGCTAAGCATATGAGACAGGCGGAGGGGACAGTATGATCAGTCATCGAAGGCTACAAGGAAAAGATGATTCCATTCGCTTGACTCCTCTGCTCTTCTCCCTTCCCCCACCGCAAATCAAACCACAGAATCAAACTTGAGAGAAGAGGACCAAAGAGAGGGTCAGGGCTGGGCTTCGGTCTCTTAGTGTCCCGAGAACAATGTAGGCTCCACTTCTTTCTTACCTGTAAGTCCTGGGTGCAGGGTCGGCAACAGAATCTGCAAGTCTCAGATCAAATGGCTGCGTAGTGGCTCTCTGAGTTATAACTGACTTAACATATGAACAACTTGGGTTGTGTGTCCGCAATTTTGGTTTTAACTTCTGACCAAAGTCTTGAGCTATGACTCAAATAGTGGCTGCTTGTGACTCTATATGGTTTCAGATACAGATTTAACCCTTAAAGAGTTCTAGATGGAACATTACAACACCCTTTCCTGTTGGAGTCAGCTGAGAAATCCTGGACCAATGTCTCTCTAAGGACACTGAGATCTGCCTGTGTACAGGAGAGTGACTTTGAAGGCTGTGTAGAGAAATCTGAGCCTTGAATTAACAACCTGAGTTATAACCAACCCTCGAGAATGAACTGAGTTCCTAAGCCAAGTGTCCACTGCTATCTTCTCCTTCCTCAGAAAGCTGTCTGTCAGCAAATGCAGTGTCTATATAGATCAGATATGCACACACTGTTAACTGTTAACCATTGGAGCTACATAGGCCCTCGTGAGGTCAAAGATGAAGAAGGTAGAGGGCCAGTGAGATAGCTCAGTGGACTGAAGTGCTTGCTTAGGCAAGCTTAGGCAAGTACAGAGACTGCAGTATAATCCCCAACACCACATGCAGAGCCAGCCCCTAGGGCAGGCTGAACCAGCCAGAGTCCTGGCATAGTGGTGTATACCTATAATCCCAGCACTGGGGAGGCTGAAAACAGGAGGATCACAAAGGGTCTGAGCTGCCTAGTAAGACCCGGTAATAACCAAATACATATTTAAAAAAAGAACATAGAGGGGCTAGGGAGATAGCTCCGAGGCACAAGCGCCTGCTGGGCAAGTGCAAAGTCGTGAGTTGGAACCCTGGTCCCACAAAAAAAAAAAAGAACAAAGAAAAAGTGAAGTGTTTGCCCAGGATTTCCTATAGCAAAAAAAGAAGGCCCAATCTTCATTTTTCATTTTTGAATCAGTGTTCTAACTTGCTTCTTGACTTTTTTGAATGAGTAACTACCATAAAGCAAAGGAAAATAAATACTGCACTTAATCATTGTAGTCTAAAAGTTTACAGTTCTGCATGGGAATAGAAGACGCCACATAGCTGTAAATTGCCAGGTATAAAATCCTGGTATAATCCCTATGAAAGTAGCACCGGACAGTGAGCTTACCCATGCATTCCCACAATGGTCAGATCACCAGAGCTCCCTAGAATGCCCAGATCAGAAGAATCAATGGAACTCTGCAACATGAACTAGACACTGAAGCAGCACTACAAATTCTTCTACCTTTATGATCTCCTTCAACAACTGACATTTTGGGTAATAGCAGTAGATTGTTGAACACCATCTAACAATCCCACTTCAAGTAATCTAAATCAGGATCTCTAAAGGGTATTTGGATGCCCACCTGTGCAGCAGTGTTATTCAAGATAAATCTTCCCAATGGCGAGTGAATGAGCTAAAACACACAGTAGGCTATCATTCGGCCTTAGAAAAGTGGGAGATTCTGACACAGTCACACTGTGAATGGAACTTGAGGCTATCACCCTCAGTGAAATAGGTCACAAAAGGACAAATGCTGTGTGACAAATGCTCTGGGACTTACAGGCTTAGTAGGTGCAGGGTTTCCATGTTCGAAGATGCTCTCATTCTAGAGATGGATGGGGCCATGGTTCCACCAGTGTGAGTTTATTTAATGCCACTGGATGCACATTTGAAATGGTTCAGATGCTAAATTCTGTATTATATGTGCATTGTGACAATTTAAAAACAGCAAAAAAATAAATAAATAAAAATGAAATTTTTGTAAATGAATATACAAAGTGTCCAAATGGACTTTAATTAGTGAGACTAATGACTTTTAAGTAGCAAGACAAATATAGATTGTCTTCTGTGGGTGAAATTAAAGCTATTCTGGGCCTGTGAATTCACTGAAACTGCTCAGAAGCACTTCCTAGCCTTACCGGAAGTGGGCACTTCCTGTGAGTACTCAGCCAGCACTCTGCACACCCTAGGATAACACTCATAGCTGCCCCCCATCAGCGTAGCATGTCCTCAGGTTGCTTGTTGTTAAGAAAAGCATGGAATCCAGTCAAAAATTGTCATACACCTGTAAACCCACCCTGGAAGTGCAGGCCAGAGGGTTGCCAGGCTGGTCGGGGCAATTTAACAAGACCCTGTCTGGGGGTGTAGCTCAGTGGAATTGCTCACTATGGTGAGCAAGGCCCTGAGTTCACCCTGGGGGGGTGTGGGTACAGACAAGGCAGAGAAGAAGGAAGAGGGGGTGGGGGAGGGAGGGCAAGAGAGAAGCCATAGCACTAACATCCTATCTCAAGAGTTGCAGAACTAGGTGTGCAGGTGGCACAGACCTGTCATCACAGCACTCAGAAGATTGAGGCTAGAGGATCATGGCCAGTCTGGGCTATCCAAGAGCTTAAGGCTAACTAGTGAGTCCTCGTCTCAAATAAATCCAAAAAAGAAGAGAGTCACAGCACTGCTTGTGCAAATCTGCTATGGCTACTGCAATGATGTTTGCCTAACAACCCCCATATGGAGCTGTCTGTCTACTACGGCCTGGTAGCCAGGAAGCAAGGAAACACCTAGCATGTTCACACATCCCTGGGGGCTCTTTACCAAAACTGCTAAAAACTGCAGAGAGAGATAGACTCCCAAGACTGATGATATTTCCACTCCAAGTTCCCTCCCTCATGATAACTTCTCAGGTTCTGTATCTATTTTTCCAGACACAGTTGTGCGGGCCCCCAGAGTCCTTGGCTGGAGCCAAAGAGAGTCTGAATTCACCAGTTCTCACTGCTCTCTGGAAGGAGGAATCCGGTCTTTCTCTGTGTAATTTCCTCCCCTTTCCTGGCTTTCTTCTTTGCACCCCAGTTTGCTGCTCCCAAGATTAAGAAAGCATGCAGCCTACGTCTCCAAAAAGAGCCTAAACATGGTGCTTGTTGGAACAGGCTTCCTCTCCAGAGCAGGCTGGGTAAAGGAGGAGCAGGAAAAGGGCCCGACCCAAGCAGGGAAGCTTGGAGTCCCTGAGGAGGGAGTAGGCAAAGACTCAGAGTAGGAAGCACCCACAGGAAAAGGCTGAGGCAGGAAGCACCAGGCACCTGGGAGGATGGATTTGTCAGCCTCAGAACAAGGTGGAAACCTGGATGTCTTGTGAAGCACTCCCAGAGTCTGAGGAGGACCATAATGGGACTTGATGAGGCCACTTCCATACCTGGGCTGACAGGCAGAGAACGGAGCAGCAACCTGGGCCCAGCTAAGCATCCAGAAAGCAGCAGCAATGTGGGCTCTAGAACTCAGCTCCCTGCCTCATTTCAGGGCAAGCAACATTGCCCTGGAAAACTTTGGCTTCGTTTCTGTAAGCAAGAGAAACAGAAGTTACCTTCTCATGATTTTGCATCCCTCAGGAAAGGGCATGCATGAAGATACTGCGCATGGTGGCTACTGGAGGAGTTCAGCCTGAACTTCCGCTGGCACAGTCTGCCCTGCTGGAAACCACACAGGCCCCCATGGCCTGGACCCGGGCGGCAGGACAGGCTGTTGTGCTCTTCTCAGGTGTTACTCAATCCTCTCATTCGGCATTACTTCAGGGTACCACAAATCCAGAAGTTTTGTGGGGCCAGAAAAATGCCATAAGTATTTTTAGGTGAAAACTAAATGTTTGAACTCCTAATGAAAGCTACTAGACTTGGCTTAGGAACCATTTGTGTGCTTCTGTCTTCAGCCAGGATCTTGCCCCAGTGTTGAAGGGCAGGCCCAGCCTGAGGCCCACAGAACCCGCTCTCAATCAAATTCCGGGTGGGTATAGACTTCATGCTAGAAATTCCTCCTTCGCTCCCCTTTCTCACCCCTTCGTGTGCTTGGCAACTGCAATCCTACAAACAGTGGCTGGTGCCAGCTTAAGGCCACCTGAGATCAGGAAGCCAAAAGCCAGAGAGAGGGACAGCCTGCTCCCTGCCTCCCTGACAGCTCTGGGTAGGAGGTCAGAAGCCTAGCCAGAGGCCTCTCAGCCCTAGGCCAGACAGCTTCCTGCTACCTCTGTGATCTCCCTGGGAAAAAGGGTAGCTGAGACTGTGGTTTTGTGGGCCTGAGTTCCAGCCCCAGCTGCTGTCCTAAAGCTCTATGAATTTGTTGGCCTCCTAAATGTCTCTGAGCCCCACACACTCACAGAATGAGTCAAGTAAAACCAAGAATAATGTACTATATGCCCAACAGACACCCCAACACCCACAGTGTTATTACCCAGTGTTCCTTACACTTCCGAAAGCAGAGCCTGGTCTTCCGGTTTCATTCAGAGCTTTGCTCATTGTCTTAGCTACTTTTCACTCGTTGCTGGGACAAATACCCGACAGCCAAAATGAAGGAAGGAAAAGTTTATTTAGCTCACAGTTTGTGGAGCTTTCAGTGCATATTTGGCTAGCCCAAGGCTGAGTAGAAAAGGGCAGAGAGCGTCCAGTTCATAGTGGCAGAACAGCAACAAAATGGTGACAGAAACAGCCAACCAAACAGGGCAACAGAGAGCAACACCATTAGTCTGTCTCTCTGTCTCTCTTTATATTACATTCAGGTTCTCCACCTCAGCCTATCCACCTTAGGCTACATCCATAATCCCAGAAGTATTCAGACCCATAATCCCATTAGTACTAAAACAAATAATCCCAGGGATCATGAATCATGTCTCAAACTCTAGAAGACCCCACCTCATCATTGCATGAGGCTTTGGCGAGACAACAAGACATAAACTGTAACACTCCTATAGAGCAAGCAAACCATGAGAGCCCAGAAGTGTGAGCAAAACCTTGGGTATCAGGAAACCGTGCACCAGGCATGGCATGTGGGACGGGAGACCTGGTGGGAGCACAAGGGAAGCTAGGCAGGGTGAGGACCTGGGCCAGGCTTAGCAGTCCTGCGCAGCCTCCCATCATCTGTCTCTGGGGAACAATGTGACTGAAAATTACAGCAAGTTGCCTGTTAGCTCAGCACGCAATGATTGCACAGATAGTAAAGCCCAAGCAGAAATATGACGCCTTTCTCCTCTGTAGAAGGGCGCTGTGTGCTGTGGCCAGTCCCGTGGTACCATGGCTGCCTCTGGCCTCTGACAGACCTTCTCTGCGAAGTCCCTCTCTTCCTGTGCTGTCCATACCTCCGTCCCAAACTCAAAAGGCTCAGCGGCCTCTCTTAATCAGTGGTGGCCCCAAGAAGGAGGCTCCACCTTGCTGGATTTCCACAGGGTCCCCATTCCAAGGCTGTCTTTTCTCTGGCTACTTCTCTGAAATAGTTTTGAAAACTGACTCCCTTTCCTTTCGCCTTTCCCAGGGTCAGACCTTTCCCAGCATCTGTGCGAAGCATTTGTTCGAAGGAGGAAGGGGATACGTCTGGCTCTTCCTCTCTCAGCTTTGTGATTTCTTTCTGCTTGGGCCACAGAGGGCTTTGCAGGAAAGGAGAGATGGAATCACGCTTTTTTTTTTGTTTTTTCACTCACTGAATATTCATCAGGTGATGGATTCTACCTCAACAATCAGCCAAGGGAATAAAAACAGTTTGCAGCTAGCTTTCTGCCACAGATAGAGCTCCGAACCACTGGAAGGTAGACTTTTTCCTACTGGGTAAAGTTGAGACAAGCAGCTGTGATTTCCCCAGACATAGCCCATGTTCAGAGCAGATGGCTGTCACAGCAGCCCCCGGTAAGTGGCAAGAATGATCTCACTTCCTTTCCCTAAAGGTAACCATCCTCATTACTCTCATTACTGAGCTGAATGAACCTTGGGTGCATAATAGAATTTTCTTTAAAAAATTCATCATCTGACAGCTGATATTTCAGCCATATTTCACGTGAAGACTACATTGGGAGAAGGAGGCGGAGAGGTGGCGCTCAATTAACTTAGTATTTTGCTCGCCTTCTGAAACGACTTTTCAAGTTCAAGTCATTAAGAATTCATGGCACCATGTAACACGCCACTCTCCACGAGCTCCCTGCACAGGATGGAGGCGGCCCTGTTGCACAGTTGGCCCTCCCTACACGCACACCGGCAGCTGGAGACATCCGGTGGTCCTGCCAAGGGCAGCTGGAAACTCCCGCCTTCCCACCTCCTGCTTCCCTGGCGCGTGGCTCTTCCTGAGCACCGGGAGTGGGCAGAACAGCTTCTTTGCAAATCCCAGCCAAACGGGCAGGTTCAGATTCGCAAGCACACGTTTGAAACGCACAAGCGGGAAAAGCTGCGGACAGACATGGCTTCGCATCCAACTTTGCCCATTTACTTCACGGAGCCTCCCCTTCCTCGTCTGTGAAGCACAGTGTGAACCCTGGGCCTGGCAGGGAACAGGGGCAGAAAGCAGCGAGGGAAGGATCAGTCCCGCCTGAGGCTGGACGCACCGGGCAGCAGTTCTGGCTGCAGCTGTGAGCTCCTTAGGACCAGGGCCCAAGTTTTAATCACCTCTATGCTCAACACATGTCTGGAACAGTAAAGAAATTCTGCGTGAAGGAATTATAACTACATGCAATTTTAATTATTCTAATTATTCATTACTATAATTGTTTAGTATACATTCCTTCCTTGAATGTAACTTGAGCATGTGTAAGAATTATTTTGAAATTCGTAGGAACCAGTTAGCTCCAATGCAATCGTTTTAAGGAAAATTTTAACAAAAAGCTGACAAAAGTAAGCTGCTCTTCTACTTCCTGCTGCTGCCAGGTCACAGGCAAGCAAAAAATTGTGCTCTAAAGAGAGCAGCCAACAACAAAGCCCTGACCCTCTGAACCTAGGCTAAAAACAAGCCCAATTATTGCATCCCAGTTGCTAATGGACCTCTGCCCAAAGCCCCTAAACCATTCCACAATTTGGAAATCTTCGGTTTGCTTGTTGTCTCTCAGTTTTGCTGAGGTTCGGCTTTGTCTCTGCATACAAACACTCAGAATCGTATTCAACCTGATCCAAACCACTCTGGTCTAGAAATAGGGCTTGAAATCTAGCCAGCTAGGGGTTTTATGTAATATTTCCAGTACTTCTGCTTTCAAAACAGGGTAGTGGAAAGAAAATACCAGACCAGCCCTACTGTGGTGTTCCAGAACTTTCCCATTTTGGCTTGGACATTTTGATCCCCTTTAGAGAATTGCTATGAGATACAATCATGAAAAGTAAAAATAATAATGTTTTCCCTTTGTTTAACATCTGATGGGTTTATGCATAGCTAATGTGATAAACTATTATTCAACAGGCCCTAAAATATGGTGATCATTCACAGCCTGCAGAGCCAGATTATTTGAGTTTAAACTCCCACTCACCAACAGGTTAGCCATATCTAGCCACTACTTAAAACTCTCCACATCTCTGTTTCTTTATCCGTAGTGCAGACACACTATTAGACCCACTGCATATAGATATTGGATTTATTCAGTTAGTGTAGGAGCTGGCTCTTGGCACATGGCAAGCCCAGATCGGCTTTGGCCATCTGGGTTAGCTTCCCAGGGTGTGCCCTCTAGATACAATGACCTTCATCATTCATGTGTGGCTACTTTGTATGCCCATCGAGACTGAAGGAAAGAATAGTATGTTTGTGAGTGTCCTATCACTGGGACACAATATTGACACCCACAGTTTAAAGGAGCAGAGATTTAAGTTGGACTGTCATTTTATGGGATTCCATTCATCCATGGTTGGTTGGCCCCAAGGCAGGGACGTCCTGGCTGAAGGGTTTGACAGAGCAAAGTTGTTTAATTCATGGTGGCAGGAAAGTAGAGCAGGGAAACAGCACCACAGAGGAAAATGCAAGGAACCGCACATCGAACCCAAGGTCTCTGCCCAGTGACCTACCTGGGAATACCTAGAAGGGTGCCTTTGCAGCCCCAGGGCAGCTCCCAAGCCAATAGAGTTGACACCATCAAGGTGATCATCTCAGGTACTTTAAATTATGCTTTTGCACCAGAGTAGATGCACAGGGGTGACTCAGGAATTCTAATGAAGGTGGCAAGCTGGTTGGAAATTCTTATACTACTTGTGCACCAACTCAAAGGCCTCCAGGGATTTCTGTTGCTTGGGGAACAAGTTTAACCCCAGGCACACACAAAGCCCATTGTCTCATACTGCAGAGGATTCCCCCCCACACACATAGCTGTTTTAATCCCAGATCCCAACCAGAGATGACACTTCCAGACTCACTGCCTTGGCCTTCTTTTCTCCTCCAGCAGAGGCTGAGAGTGGGGCCCAGTCTTTGTGCCCTTCCCTGATCACACACCTCCTTCAAAGCCCACTCATCACGTTTTACTGCTCCAAGCCAGTCCCTAACTCCCCAAGTCAAGCAATTACCTTCCTCTCTTCTTGATGCTTAGAACTGATGACTATAATTCATTTGGAAGGTCTCATATCTAGTCTTAGTTATTGGTCAAAATATGACATATGGCCCATTATATTTATTCTTTACTTGGTTATCTTCCTGATAGGTTAAAAACTTGGGTAGATTGAAGACAGAGCCAGTCTGGCTCACCATCTTGACTCCTAGAATAGCACTGGTGCACCCTAGATACATTAGCTGTTTAGTGTTGCATAACAGATCACCCCCATATTTGGCTGCAGAAAACAAAAATAATCACTAATTACTGCTCAGGATTTCATGAGTTGGGAATCTGGGAGCAGCTTTTCCAGTGGTTCTGGCTCAAGGCCTCCCTTGAGGCTGCTGCAGATGCCAGCATGGGCCACAGGGATTGGAAGACGCCATGAGGACTAGAGGATCTACTTCCGAAGAAGATCACCCACCATGCTGGCAAGGCACTCCTGGCTGCTGGCAGGGCCTCCAACAGGGCTTCCAGAGCTTTCTCATAGCAGAGAACTGGATCTGCCCTTCCGAAATAGGTTCAAAGAACAAGGCAGGAACCACAATTCCTTTTCAGAGCCAGCTTGGAACCTTGGCGTCAAGGCTTCTGGCTTCTGAATCAGTAGATAAGTACTTTAGGTTAAGTGCCTCGCTTGTTAGTCTGCATGCTCCTTCACAGCTACTACTGTTTTACCCTCTTTCAGTGTTTAATGCAGTACAAAGCATCTAATAAACACTCAGATTTTAACATATTTTCAAGTGAAGAATTACCTTTGAATATTAAAATTTTCATAATTAGCCAACTGATGGTTTAATTTTTAGGTTTTCATCAAGCAATAACATTTCACATGAATAATGTTTGAGGAAAGAGAATTCCCATTTTGAAATTCTTTAAGCAAGAACAGGATCTTGATGGACACCATCAGGAACCAGTTGAAGATAATCTCCTTCAGCTACTGAGCAGAGCACTTTGTAATTTTCTCATTTAAGTGTTATGTCTACATGTTTGAGGTTTTCATTTGCTTTTGTTGGCATGCCCTCTCTGTTTCTAGACCACCAGTACTCCTAAAGACCAAAATTAATTGCTGGTTTTATAGTTTTATATGTCTAAATGATAGGGATGCCAGATTGTTTCAAAATGAAAACACATCCAAATTTAACGAAGTTCAAAGGAAGAAATGTTTATTTATGGATTAAAGCATAAAACGATCTGTTGCTTGTAGTTCGTGAAATTGTGACAGCTTTTCCTAGTCAGTGAAGGGAGGGCAGATGAGAAGAGCAAGAGGATGAAGAGTCTTCCATTCACAATCCAGACAGACAAACAAAAGGCTCCTAGGTCTCCTGACAAGGGTGGAGAACACAGATGATGTACAGGCAAAGTCAGAGGCAAGCAGGAGCCTCTAGTAAGAGGGTGGAGGTTTCCTTTGTCAGCTCCCCAAACAGATCGCAAGTGTTGACGTGTCTTCAGGAATAGAGCATACTCTGTCCCACTGGAATACAGCTTTGCTAGTTATTGAACCTCAGTGATACTAAATATTCCCAGAGCTCTTGGAATGCAGGGCACAGAGAATCTCAAGTATATGGCCACCAAGGAAATGGAGTTTGATGCCTTTGTGACCACCCAGTCCCTGTGTGCAAACAATGCCTGAGGATAAGTCCTGGGTACCATGTCTGTAGCAGCAGAAGACCCTGCTGTATGTATAGTGGAGCAGAAGTCCTACCTTGTCTCCATAGTGTTCCATTATTGCCACACCCTTACTCACATCTTTTTATTTTTACCTTAAAGATAAAAACCTGACATTCATTCATAGCCTTTTATTTGACATATAGTGATTGCATGTGTTTATGGGGAACAGTATGACTTTTCAGTTCATATATATAATGTATAGTGATCAGATAGGGGTAATGGCCATATTTGTAACTTCAGGCTTCTATCATTTCCTTGTGTTTGGAACATTCAAAATCCTTCAGAGTGTCCTAACAAGTAACAGTTCTCCCCGCACAAGATAGACAAACATCTAAATACATTTACTGTGCTCACTAATATATTCAAGCTAATATGCTTCTCACTTTTGTTCCATTTGAACTTGGGCTTATTCTAGAACTTATGAAGATTGCCTGAGGACACAATTTACTTCGGTAAGCATTTTCTATTTATTTACTTTTAAGTTCTTCCAAATTCTACATCAGCTTTCTTTGAAATGAATTGGAGTTTGGGTATAGTAGAAAGAACATTAGATTTGCGTTCAGGAAATCCATGTCTAAATCTCATGTTCCTTGCTTATTTTCACTGTGATCAGAAATATATCATTTACATTCTCAGTTTCAACTCAGTTTCAACAGTGTAAAGAGAATCCAGAGGTGCTGTAAAAATCTACATCATTGATGTAGGTATTGAAAGCCCTAATACATTCTTCTATATGAATGAGATATATTTTTATCTTGCATATAAAATATTTGAGTACAATCCTTCCACTAACAGCCAGTGTGCCCTCTGTATCATGCCTACCTCAGGGCCAGAAATCTAAGTGACTGTGTTAACTGATTTATTATAAGCTCCTGATTTCACTGAAATTGCCCACAGGTTAAATTGTGTGTCTCAGAATGGGTGTTGGCTAGTGATGTCCACTAAAGCCTGGTCAGTTACTAGGAATTTGAGTGAGTAGCAGTGATTTTCTTCCAGGTCTAATCTTTAAATCCCAATGGTATGAGATAAAACTGTTTTCATCCTCTTCTTCTGCTGGGTCTGAACACTTAGATGTAGCTTTTAGATGGATGAGAGACATGATTTTATTACCATGAACATAAAACAGTCTCAAGAAAGAAAACAGACCTGAATTTACTCAACAAAAGCAGTCATCATTTGAGACATGCCATCCCTATGACTCCTCCCAGCCTAAGCTAATTTGGTTACTCAGTGGCATACTGGGTAGCTGTATCCCATGTTGGGAGGCAAGTGTTCCCAAGATCAAATGTTCCACCAGAATTTTGGGAAGGTTCTCTCATGGTCAAGTTGGCCAACTGGCAGCACCTCCTTTCACATTTTCCAGGCAAATCACCACTTCTATGATTTATGGCATGGAACAGCGCAATTGAGCTACAGAAGTGAACCCAAGGATAATATCCCTCTCCAGGTCTGTGCTGGGATAAGAAAGTCTTTCCAACAAGGCTGGGGTTACTTCCTTCACAGGGTAAGAGCTTCACTACCTGCATGTCTGTTGTTCAATTAGCAAGTCGCTTAACTCAGGCCTTACACCTCAAAAACTTGCCAAATAAGTCTTTCCAAGCTTGAAATCTTCACTTCTGGTATTGCTGAAAGTCTGTGGAAACAACCATAATTCAGAAAGGAACGATTCCAAGCCTCTCAAATAACAATCCTCGCAACACATTCCACTTAGAACTTGGTACCAAGAAAAAGTCTATTTTTCTTGATGAATTTCCTTATTTTATTTTATCAGGCAAATAAAAGTATAAAATATATCTTTGTGTTGGCTATCTAGATATAAATTGAGTATTAAAGTATAAAAATTTGGTTAAGCTACAACTACAATTCCACTATTCCCTCTCATTCCACAGTGGATGCAAAAGTATACATAGCATTCACACACAAACACACCACTTAGCAGCACCCAAGTTGAGCAGTTTTTGAAAGCAAGTGCAATTGCAAATAAATTTCTCTTATGCTTCCAAATATTAACCAAACATGAGATGGCAAGGCTTGAACACATAAGAAAGATGAATATATTTTTAGTTAAAATATCTTCATTGTCTCCATGAAATAAACTCCTTGCTCTAGTTAGCCTCCTCAGTTACCAAACCTTCCAGTATTTTGACCTTGAACTTCCCAAACTGCAGAACTATCAGTTAATAAATTTCTATTTTTTTATGTTACTTAGTCTCTGATATATCACCATAACAGCAGAAAAAAGACTAAGATAGTCAGTTGACAAAGTGAAAACTCAAGGTGCTAAGATTCTGTTTAATTTTCCAAGCTTTTGAGAATAGACATCAAGAATTTCATCAAACCCACATGTAAGCATACATAGGACATGTCCTTTGCCTTCTCCTATTTACAATTCATTTTGCCCTTTTTTTTAGATTTCACAACTACAGCGTTCCCAAGGAAATTCAAGTCAACCTCATAAGAGATTGTTTTTCTGCCCTGTCAGTACATTGTTGTCAATGGGTCCAGTCAAAACATAGACTCAGTGCAAGGGCCAGAGGTTCCCAGGATCAGGCTCCCTTAAAATCTGCATGAGTGCAAGGATGAGACTCAAGGGACCAAGTACTATAATCTACCAAGGGAAAAGAAGGTAGTAACAGGATGGGGTGACATGGAACTAGGTATTCACAGAGCATTTACTAGCTTATAACTGAGATCCATGTTATATATTTATCTAGTGTTATGGTTTATGTCTAGTTGTCCCCCCAAAGCCTCATGTTGTCATTGGGCAACAGAATGCAAGAGCTGTTAGTTTAAGAAGGCTTCTACCTCCATTTCAGAAGAAGGCCTGGGAGACCAGGCAGTGTGCCCCTGAGAGGGCAGTGTGCGAAGCAGAGAGTGAGAAGCCAATTCAGTGGAAACCCCAGAAGTTTGGAAAATCCAGGAATGTGGATCATGCTAAGAGGGAGAAAAGCTGGCCTAAGAGAGAAGCCATGGGAATTACCACCAAGAGTGCTGTAGAAACAGAGTTGTATGATGCTCACAACTCAGTGCAGACTGCTTCGGATTCTCCAGTTGGAACTATGGGATTTAATGTTTACCCTGCTGAATTTTGGACATGTGTTGGTCCCAATGTTTTGTATTACCCCATTGTTTGCAACTTTTGGAATTGTAATGTTTATCTTATGCTTTGAATGTTGGATATGTTTAACTCTTCTACTGTACAGGGGCTCACAGTTGAGAGTTTGCCTTGGATCTTGGAGGGGACTTGGGATTTGGACTTTTCAGCAATGCTGAAACTGTTGGGATTTTGGCAACTATTCAAGATGGACTAAAATGCCTTTTGTAAAAAGGGATATGTATGAGGCTTTGGGGGTCCAGGGGCGGAATGTTATGGTTTATGTCTAGTTGTCCCCCCAAAGCCTCATGTTGTCATTGGGCAGGGATTTCCATAGATTGAGACTTGATCCATGATCCCTGGGATTATGGGTTTTAGGACTGATGGGATTATGGGTCAAAGTGCTTCTGGGATTATGGGTATAGCCTAAGGTGGAGGCTAAGGTGGAGAGCCTGCATGTAATATAAAGAGAGACAGAGACACAGACTAGAGCTGTTGCTGCTGCTCTGCTGCGCTGATTGATTGGCTGTCTCTGCCACCATTTTGTTGCCGTTCCACCACCATGAACTGGATGCTCTCTGCTCTGTTCCTCTCAGCCTTGGGCCAGCCAAACATGGACTGAAACCTCCACAAACTGTGAGTTAAATAAACCTTTCCTTCCTTCATTTTGAGTGTCAGGTACTTGTCCCAACAACCAGTGAAAAGTAACTAAGACATCTAGATAACTTGCATGCATATGTTGAGCATTTAATACATGTAAACATGTCTACTTGTATGCATTAGAAGAAACTTCGATGTGTGCTATGATGTATATCTACAATGCCCCCCTCAGCCTCATAAGCTCCCAAGTGAGAAAGTGAGGAGTGCCTGGATCCTGGGTGTGTAACAATAAATTATGGGTGTATGATAACTAGATTAGTCCATTAATGGGTTTAGTATGGTTCTGAGTGTGGCTGAATGTATTTACTAAAAATAGAAGACCAATACTGGATGTGAGTGGCACCAATAAGTTTATGTCCTGAGTAGAATAAAAAGAGGAAGGGAGCCTTGTTGCTGCAGCCTCCTGCCTTCCTCATCATGGGCTTCTTCTGCTCTGTGATGTCCTCTGTCATGTTTCTCTGCCTTGCGACCAGCTAACTATGGACTATAACCTCTGAAACCTGTAAGCCAAATCCTATTTCCTCCTTTAACTTGAGGTTGTCAGATATTCTGTTCAAGCAATGAGAAAAGTAACTAAGACAATGTGACGAGTTTAACTGAGCTAAATTTATGTAATAGGTCTACGATCAGAAGACAAGATGAGGTAAGAAATGTTGGCCCTCACCATGACACAGGAATTTCCTCCTGCTGAATGGAAACTCTTACTTCTGAAATAAAATTGAGGAAACACAATGTCTCTTTCCTACTCAAGCACTAACAGCGTGGATGTTTCTCCTCTCCTTTCTTACCATATTTAAGTCCATTCTATTCTGTCCTCCACACACACCATCACCAACTCTATACACACACACACACACACACACACACACATTGTATGTTACATGTTTTCTTTCCTAATCCACTGAGTGTCTTTTTAACATTTGAGAAAAATCTATGTAGCTTTGGAGGGTAGAACCAGGAGAAAAGGACCATGGATGTCGATGTGTGTGCATATGCATGTGTGTATGTCTATATTGCCTGTCTGTGCATGTGTAAACATGTGTGTATATGTATGTGTGCATCTCTAGCTTGCCTATCTGTGTATGTGTGTGTGTCATGTGTGCATGTGCACATGCATGTGTTGGTATGTAGATTTGTGCATTATCTGTTGCTATGTGGTTGTGTGTGTGTGTGTGTGTGTGTGTGTGTATGCATGTGCACATGTGTTGGGGTAATATATCCAAAAAGGAGAGAATAAAACAGCAAGATAAAGAGATTGCCTCAATACCTAACAAGTTGCCCACTAAATGGAATCAGCTCTTTCAGTAATGCATCCACCCACTGCCCACAACAAAAACAATAAATATAATTAGGGATGGAAGAATGCCTTTTTATCTAAGAAGGAAAGCAAAGCATAAAACAACAAGTAAGTAAGCAAGCTAAGAAAAATAGATCTCTCCCTCCATTTTTTTTTTTGCCAAATCCAGGACGCACTGCCTATAACATTGGCAGTTTATAATGGCAATTAACATCAATCCTAGGGTCTAATTAACCTCAATCAACAAGTCTAAGTAGGTTAATTAAATAGGATTTGGCTAAGCATAAAGCACAAAATGCAGCTGTCTAATTTAAATATGATTTCCTAAGGAAAGTCACCATTTGCCAAAGTTTTTCACTTTCTCTTCTAGGAGCAGAGCGTGTTTGTGGGGGCCAGGGTGGGAGGGCAAACATACCATTAAGAGACTGCCTCTTGGGTAAAACTAGTCCTACGTAGCTTGAGTCTTCCTGCCTGGTTATCTGCATTCCTCTCAATCTGTTCTTTCCCAAGCATCAGCTCATCCCTTTGTTGTTTATTTTGCACCCTTTCCACCCACACCTACCTCCACCCTTATAAGTTTTTTTTTTTTCATGGTAAAGAGCCTGTTTGATTAATCTTGTCTCCTTAAAAATCATCAAGAATAGTGCTTTGTGAGCAGTAAGTGCCCAGTTAATTGTTCGTTTAATTGGGCTTTCATCAAAATGCATATTTTTTCTCACCACACCCCCAATCACAATTTGTATTTCTGGGTTCTAGGGCGACACTGCTCAGACTCTCAGTAGGAAAGAGGAGCCTCTTTCCTCAGCATTGTCCTCACTCCCTAGCACCCTCCTACTGCTGCACCTCATGCCACCCACCATGGAGTCAGTCGGGCCAGCGGAGCCAAGGAATGCATCATAGGTCCTGACTGCATCGCTTTCACAGGTGTACATCCCAGCCACATGGGTTCTCAGAACAGAGACCTCAGCTTCACACAGCTTCCCCAGGCCGAGCCCGCCCCTTCTTACTCCATCTCCATTTTGCCATTCTCCAGTATCTCCTGGCTAATGCATCTGGATGAATATATGATTGTATTTTATTAGATGCATTTCAAGTTGCAAAGGCACAGCTGCCTCCTCAATCTCAGGTGTAAGTCTGAGAGGTGACAATCCGCTCGCTGATCACCTAACAGTGAACATGAGAGCCTTTCTGGGCCTGAGCCCTGAGATCACAGCACCCAGATTAAAAGGGGCCTTAGAAACCAGCCAGCTCGGCCTTCTCACTTTACAGAGGCGGAATGAGCAAGTGCACAGGCCACAATGCCAGGCACTTAGAGGCCAGGCCCACTGACCCAGCCCGTGGCTGGTTCTTGGCCTCTGCTCCTGCTCTGCTTGTAAAGGAGCTGCTGTCAGTCCGCCAGGGCTCAGAGCACTGGCACATAGCAATTCACAGCTCCACTGGGTTTTCAGAAGTTCAAAGTCCAGCTGACTCTTCCTCCAGCAGTGCCCCGGGGCTGGCGCTACCCTCACCCACTGAAAAAGGAGAGCGCTGTCTCCTAATGGGTGACCCACTCTGGGCAAGAGACACCACTGCCACATGTGACCTAAGAACGAACTGAAAATTATTATTTTAAATCTTATTTTAGGTTTGAACACTAAGACTTCATTTTGTCATTTTCAAACTCAGATTAAATCCTATGTTTGCCACAATTTAACTACAAAATCAAGCAAGTCAGGCTAAAGATAACATGGGTAACCGGTTGGCTCTGGCCTACTGACTCATAAGGAGCCAATTATCCCAAACAAAATAGCTGCATTTTCCTCTTCTCCTCTTCTTTCTCCTCCTCTTCCTGTTCTTCCTCCCCCTTCTCTTTCTTCTTGCTCCTCGCTGTTTCTCTGTCTGTCTTTCTCCCCTCTGTCTGATCCCATTAGTGCTTGTCTCCCCCTTCCCATTTTTAGATAGATCCTTGTCTACTATTTCTCATCATATAGCCCCAAAACTGCCCCTCCTCTTAACTTCAGTACCTGTTTGAGGTGGCTTCAGAATGACTGTAGAGCTTCAGAGTCACTTCAGAGCTCTGAGTCACCACTGGTTTCTACTCTAAGAAGTGGTTCTGTACCCCTGCCGCTACAAGCTCCATCTCTATGCCTACAGGCCCTGTGCTGGTGAAGGCTGCTTTCCAGCTAGGCATTCTTAGTCCAGCCTGTCAACCGGGACCAGGCAACTCATCTTACAGACTGCTTTCAACTGAAATATCGCAAGCAGGCCATTGCTCTCCAACAGAGCTTTCTACAATGGTAGAAATACCGTGGCACACACCTGTAATCCCAGCACTGGGGAGGCTGAAAACAGGAGGATCACTACAAGTTCCAGCAGCCTAGTGAGACCCTGTGCCAACTACATTAAAAACAAAACAAAGTAAAAGACAAAAGAAATATTGTCTAGCTACTCTGTCCTGCACAGCACACACTGTCCTGTGGGCTCCTTGAAGTTTCCCCTGGGTGAGGGATTTTCTTATACACATACATGTATGTCAGACTGCACACTCCATGACACAAGATTACCTCTCTTATGTTTATTGCTCCAAACAATTGTTTATTGTATCCAAATGCTCCAAATGCTTCAAATGCTCTTTGAATCTAAAAGTATGAGTTTGATTCACTGTTGTACCCTTCCTGTCTGCCTCAGTGCACTTTCCTGGTCAGTATTTGAAGAAATAATGAATTTGATATTTTGCAGCAATGATGTCCCTAAAATCTCATGCACCAGCTATATGTTCTCTTCAATAGTTTGTGTTTGCATATCATGATTAACTTAAATTTTTTTCGTATATATTTATCATAGCCTCCCAAGGAAATCAGTGTGGCAGCTTCACTTATTTTGATTCAGTGATTGAGAATTAACAGGAGTGGTAACAAGGCTCTGGGGATGTCCATGCACTGGCTGCCTCTCTGTACCCCTAGACATTTTCCCATGAAGAAGCACTAACGTAGCCAGGAACACTTCTAACTGCTAAGAAAGAGAAGGCACCGATGGAGTGAGAGCAGCTGAGGATCAATTTTGTGTTGCGAAGGATCATGGGCACTTGAAACAAAGAAAGACTAGAGTGGGGGGCAAGGGTGAAATAGAAGAAGCGGGTGAGATTTGCAGTAGCCATATGAGCCATATGGGCAGAAGCTTTAGGGTGGCTGTTCTTGTGCTAGATCCATGGAAAGTCATTACAGGGTTCTACAAAGGTCAGTGATTTAAACAGATCTGCAGATCTGCTTCTCTGGAAGATCCCTCAGGGGGGCCAATGAAATATGGATTGAAAAAGAGCTTGATTAAACATCATAAGAATAGTTAGGATCTTCTTACAGTAAACTGGGCAAGACCTGGTGACAGTTCAGCCCATGGTGTGGGCAGAGAAAATAAGAAGTAGCTGAATAGCCATAGGAGCTATTTAAGACTTCCTTGTTGACTCGCTATTAATAAAAGTGGAAGAAATAAAAACAACCATTATAAGGTACAGCGATATAGTATCCACTTTCTGCAAAAGAAGTGGTTTTTAGTGAAGTTAACAAGTGATAGAGACTAGAATCTGAAAAAAATTTGGCCTCCATGGTTAGGTGCAAGGTGGAAAAGCAATAAGCAGAAATGAAAGCTAAGAAAAATAGCGTGACAAGGAGAAAAGGAGGGAAGTAAGGGAGAGCAGGGCAATGAAACAGCATCAACAGGAGCCACGCAAAAGCGTTCCAAAAAGAGAGAGTGACTTTTTGTGCTCAGTGCCACTTAATGACTACAGAAGACCACTGGGTGGTATCTGCTGGATTTAATAAGATGGGAGCTACTAGTTTGGGGCAGTATGGTGACAAGAAACTAGCTGCTATGAGGTGAGGCAAAGGAATAAGGTGACAGCACCCTGAGTAAGCGCACAGGACCCTACAGCACAGGCTGAGAGCCAGGCAGTAAAGAAGTGGAAGAGTCTTAAGAAGCTTAGCACTGGGATGGTACAGAAGACCTGAGTAGCAGCAAGAGATTGGAGGATGCGGGGAGTCTGGTTTTTAACATGATAATGTAGACTGATCGATAATGAAACACCCTTAAGATGCTACAACACAAAATATTGTGACTCACTGTGTTCAAATATAATATGGTGTCTACAGTGTTCAAGAGAATGAGGTAGGTAGACATGCCTCTATGATAAATAGATATGTAATCTCCAAAAATATTGGCAAATACAAATAACTGATCTGTAGAATCTTCTTTCTCAGTATATCAGTATTTGTGCTACATACTGTGTGCTTTTATTTAGAGGTGATATGTGTGCCCTAAAGCCAGTGTGTTGAAGAGCTGGTCACCAGCCCATGTTGCTATAGGAAGGTGGTGGGCAAGAAGTTAATGTTCGATCAAAATCAATGAAGACAGGAATATGAAATAAAAAATTAGAACCTTAATATTTAGATTTCTGTCGGTAGCATTACATTGATAACTGCATGCATGAGACAATTTTTCAAGCTATCTGGCTCCTGGAAAATGCTCACTAAGCCTTGATGGCACAGAACACAGTGAAGGAAGCACCAAGGTAGCATATTTGTAATACGGATTCCTTCACCCTGTGAAAAGTGTGGCTATGCATGCCCGTGACCATCACTCTGTAGGATGCAACCACATGTGATCAGTGCTGTGATCAAAATGTAAAGAAAATTGCAAGTGTTCCACCTGTACTGCTTGGAAAGTTTACTTGAGAGGATTTAAGCCAGTAAGGATTTAAGGAGTCAAGACAATTGAATAAAACCGATGACTCAAGTCACATAATTCAAATGGTTATATGTTATTTTATTTTTCTTTTCTTTTCTTTTTGGTGCTTGAGATCAAACCCAGGGCCTTGTACATAAGAAGCAAGAACTCTGCCACTGAGTGACATCCTGAGCCCTTCTTGTCTTAGTTACTCTTCTCTTGTGGCTGGGACAAATACCCAACACTCAACATGAAGGAAGGCAAGCTTACAGATACTGTAACTTTCAATCTGTACTCAACTAGTTCCAAGGTAGAGTGGCACAGGGCGGAGAGCAACCTTTCACGGTGGCAGCAAAGAGTGCAAAAGGGAAGAGTAATGGCAACAGAGAACACGTCTGTCTCCCTTATGTGGCATTCAGGCTCTCTCTTCCAGGCCAGGTGTAGCACTCACACCCTTTAATTCCAGAACTGGATCATGAAGGGCTGGGAAAATAACTCAGGGGTACAAGTGCCTGCCTCACAAGTGCAAGGTCCTGAGTTCGATCCCCAGTTCCAGAAAAAAAAAAAAAAAAAAAAATGTTGTACCTGCCTGGATCATGAATTAATCACAAAGTCTAGAAGTCTACCCCATGACTGCATGAGGCTTTGGAGGAACAGCTAGACACAAACCATAGCACTTTTACCCACATGACAACAGAATTAGGTTATTTACCTACAGTCCTGAATTTTGTAGCAGGCTTCCTCTACAAAATTTTCCATCCTCTCTCCCTTTCTACCCATCCTCCTCATCCTACCCACCAAATGAAGGAGTCAAGCGAAAGTTGTTTAAAGGGAAATTCAAGGTTGCTGTCCGGGCGTATTCTCTTAAAGGCTTCTGAATGGATGAGGTAGAGTTAGTAGTACACCTGAATATACTACAGGGCTTCTACATTTCACTATAGAAATAGGATTTTTATCCAAAACACACACAGGTGACATCAGAACATGGAGAACACGCTGAAGCATGCCTCTATTTGGCTGCAAGGACATTATGAATTCCCAGCTTCATTTAGAGACTTGCTTTGACAAACTTCATGCTACCACTCTATGCCCCTTCCTAGGCCCAGTGGAGAAGCATGAAGATGCTGACTGTCAAACCCACCCAGAAGCACAGCTGGTGAGTCAGAAGTTCTGGGTCCCAGGCAGGGGGCTTCACCAATGCCCTAACCTTACCAAATATGCTTTGCTCTCTCCTTGTTTCTGTACCCCACAGCCTGCTTTCTCAAATGAAAACTCGGCTTAGTTACATTTTAAATTGGGTCTCAGGGCCCATTTTTTTTTGACATCAGTTGTGCTGTGTTAGGGCCTGTGACACTTTTACCCCAAAGCTGTCACCTCAACTGACTCCCAGATACCTGATAATCATGTGCCACTAGTTATGGAGGGGAGCACGTGGTCCCCACCAAAGAACAATTACTCCAAATTCAGTTTAGTGCCTTTATCCCGACTTTCTCTAGATCCACCAAAATGCCTCTGGCTAATGCTGAAAACACCTTTTCCTAGCACTGCATCCGCTACTCGCAATGATCCTCAAACCAAGAGGCTTTTGTGTCAGTGCTGCCAACACTTTTCTAATGGTACCTGGTCCCTAGGAGAGATGGTGGGATGGAGGTTGGGGCCCAGGGTCAGATGCCTTGGGATTTTGCTGTCAATGTCATGGTAGAATTCAAGGGAGGAAGCAAGGAAGTGCTCTCACAGGAACTTTGGCCAATGGGCCACTGCCACGCTCCTTTACTGACATTGTGCTCATAACTCAGTATTGTGGCTGCCCCAGTCCAAGTCTGGCTCCAAGCACAATCCATTTGTCCCAGTCTTGCAAGTGAATGATCACAGCAAGATGCACTTAAGTCCACACTTGAGAAGCCACATGGAGAGACGTTAGTAGATGGTCCTTGACTTTTAAGCATGGTGCCCTTATCTACATGTAACATAGACGGTCAGCATCTTGGGATACCTCCAGGTAGAGAGCAAGTGACCTTTAAATCCAGGACTATGATGAGGAGAGAGGCTCAGAACTTTCTCCTCTCCTGTTTTTTATTTGCTTTATAATACTTAAAGTGAATAACTTCTCTCCCAAATCACATACCTACTAGAGCAAGAAAAACCATATGTTTCTTGGATTCCCTTAGTTGAATTACCACCACAGCCTTCTGATCTCATCTTTTCCTCTACATCAGTATCTCAGTATGTCCTGATGCAGGAAAAGGACCCGGCGGTAATTTGGGCTTAGGCTAAAGAGAACTTTCTGAACATAAGCTGGGACATGACTTGTCTTCCCCAGACTCCCAGAAGGCTGCAAAGCCAAAACTTCCCTCTGACACATGGGATCAGACATGGAACTCTACTGTGATCTGTAAGCAGGAAAGGCACACAAGAAAGACTGATGCGCTCCAACTGGTGATATTCCTGAACTTAAACAGTGCAACACCATCCAAAGATACGCACAGGAAAGCAAGCATCATTTATCCCCACTTTACCATGCACCTAAATGTATTTAGGAGGTGGCTCATTGTGGGCCATGATTTCTGGCTCATCTACCATTGCTTATTGAGCTCACGCAGCTTGGTCCACGGAAGCCTCCCTTTCCTCATCTGTAAGTGAAGATATCCAAGTCTAAGGTCATCTCCACCTTCATGTATTTACTAAGTGGAGACATCAACCTTTTTACCTAAAAGTATGGTAATTTATTTGTGTGTTTCTACACTTATAAATGTAAACTGAGTTTTAAGGTGAGCCATCTTGGCTACTGTGAGTGAAAGCAACCTCTTTTGTCATTTTCTTATAGAACGTTTAAAATATTTGAAGTCTAGACAGGATAAATTTGTGTAAGAATAATTTTAATTAAGTTTATTTTTCTTCATTACTTTCTCAGAAATAAAGAAACCATGTGGTGGAAAATACTTGCAATATAGAACTAAGATTAAGGACAATAACATTACACTCTTAACTATCTCCTTAAGTAACCTACAAGAAACACAAGGTGCTCATCATATTTCATTAGAAACATTGCACATTTCACACCATGATGGAAGTTCACAAAATATACACATAGTAGGGTATACTGCTGCCTTTAGTAGGGTAGCTAAGTGTATTTATCTGTTATATTAACTTGGAGTAAGTTGCATTTGACAAAGGTATTTGTGCAGGGTGGATTTAGAGAGGTTCTTTTGGGTAAGGGGAGAAGATGGCTCTTATATCTAGATATTGCACCAACAAAGAAAGGAAAAATATTTCCCCCTAAAGATTACCAGGTTTAAATTACAACAAAATCATCTAGGGCCTCTTGTAATAGTTACCTGGTTTGAGAGAGAAGAGAGACAGAAGCAGAGACGGAGATACAGAGAGATAGACAGAGTCAGAGAAAGACACAGAAGGAGAGATAGAGATAGAGACATAGAGAGAGACAGGGTGGGACATTTATTTTGCTCCAGGCACTGTCCCCATCAGATCATCTGCTGTGAAGGAGGTTAGTGGGAGTCACAAACTTTGCTTGGAGCCCCTTTCCTCCCAGTTGTTTCTACTGCAAAAGCCACTGCCTTTGACATCTGTGACACATTTCCATCATTGCTGCAGGGAGAAATCATGAAGTGCCATCCTGAGAGACTCAGGGAGTATAGTATGACAGCTGGGGGAACAAACACTGTCACCCAGGCCAGGAGTGGCAGCTCGCTGTGCAGGAAAGAGTTCCAGTAACTTCTCTGCCACGACTTAGCGGAACTGACTTTATTAGGAATTAAATTGTTCCCACCGCTGCTCTGCTCCTTCAGGCCACAATAATGTTGGAGGATTATTTTTAAATTTTACCTTAGCAGCAAACTCTGGGTAAAGCTGATATGCAACACTCGCTTCCTCAAAGTCTGTACAATCAACAGAATAAATGGAGGAGCAGAGCCAAGGCCAACAGGGAATGCACAGCTAGGTGTGGAAATGGGGCAGGGAAGGCTTCTTCTCCCACTAGACTGCAGGACAGATCACTGGGCATGAAGAGCAACAGTTAGACGTGGAGCAAGTGAGCTACTGAGCTGTGGGAGATGGCTGGGTGCTCTTCTCAAATAAGATCTATAGGACCACCTTGAATGGAACCCAAATGTCACTGGGAACTTCTATTTGGAGAAAATTAAAATTGCAACACATATGCAGAGCTCAAACTTTTAAGACAACCTGCAACATTATGTAGTGGGAAAAGTTTCAAAATGGTAAGCCAGACCTGTTCAAATCTCTCCCCCCAAAACTTTCCTCAAACTTGGGCAGTTTTTCATATTCTCTAAGCTCAGTTTCTTTGTGTGCAAATGGTGATGTAATCCCCACCTCGGGTCTGATGGGCATCACAGGTGACACATGCACAGGGCTTTGAGCTTGAGTTCAATGGAAAGCACTGATGATTGTCCTATTGTAACCCCCATGAGGGCAGGAGTGTGAAGGCTTCCTGATTTCGGTGGTGTTTGCCTCAGTAGTAACTCCATGGTCATGTAAGCAAGGCTTTCAACTTAGAGGGGCCTCACCAGGAGTCTGCAGACATCAGACTCTCCTCACCTGGTGTTACTTGGCCATGTCTTACTCAACAACACCCAAGTCATGATGGTGACACAAGAGCCGAGCAGAAGCAACACACACAGAAATTGTGAGGACCACATTTCCTTCTCCTCCAAGACAAGGAGCTGAGTAACATGGGCCGTCAGGCTCACAGTGCCGAGTGCCACATATGCAAAATCACAGGGTGTTCTTCTGTGAAGCTGAGACCTGCTGTTCAGAAGTTTCCTCCTATCGGACCTCAGCAGGTGACCCTCTTCTCTGTCACCCTTCCTGTGAACCCCACTTAGCAGGTCACAGTTGATGACCCATAGACCTTTAGGCTGGAATCACAAAATACGAGGCTCACACAGAGGCCTCTGCGCAGCCTGCGAGACACAGAGCACATGGCCCTACAGCCTCCTGGGAGTTCAGCCTCAGACTGCTCTACCCGCCCTTTCCCAGGGTCCCCAGCCAGCACTCTGGGACCTACTAGCTTCTGCTTGACCAGCAAGAGGACACTGCCATCCCATTCCAGGCCCTCATGGACTTCTGGAATTGCCCAGCTCCATAGGGGCTCCAGCTTTGTCACAGGTAGGGCTTTCGCATTACTGTGGCTGCTCTCCAACTTTGGGGCTTTCACTTCATCAGACTTGGGTCCCATAGGTGCTTCAGGGAACCCTTTCAGGATCATCCCAAGAAAGCTGAAGGATCTCTGGTCTGTTCTCTTCAAAACCTTCTTTCCTTATTTCTTTTGTTCTTTCTCTCTCTCTCTCTCTCTCTCTCTCTCTCTCTCTCTCTCTCTCTCTCTCTCTCTCTCTCTCTCTCTCTCTCTCTCTCTCTCTCTCTCTCTCTCTCTCTCTCTCTCCCTGTCTCTCTCTCTCTGTGTCACTCTCTCTGTCTCTCTCTCTGTCTGTCTCTCTGTAATACTAGGATTAAACTCAGACCTATGAGAACACAGACCTATGTCCCTAGCCAACTTTTATGTCTTTTACTTTAAGAGAATGACTTGCCAAATCACCCAGTTGCCCAGGCTGAGCTTGAACTTGTGAACCTCCAGCATTAGCCCCCAGGGTGCTGGCACCACAGTATGTGTCGGCCCTGGTTAGACAGTGTGCTCCTGGTAGACAAAGTCCTGCCTTATACTGTTTGTCTCTGAACCTTTACACCTGACATATTCACTGATTTAGAATTTAAGATCTACCAACTAATCTTCATTTTGACATGTTTAAAATATTGATGGCTCAGAATAATTTCAGTGTTGGCATCATGGTTTATTTTGTTTTCCTGCTGGGGACTGATTTCAGGCACTCAAACAGAGGTACATCTCTAACCACTTATTCATTTAATAATTAATTAAGATAAGGTCTAAATTGCAAGTTACCCAGGCTGGGCTTGAGCTTGTGATCCTTCTGTGTAGGCCTCCCAGAGTGCTAGAGTGCTAGAATTATAGGCATGCACTGAGCTTTGCATCACCATAGGTTGAAAGATTCCAGAACCACCAAGTAGTTTGTACAAAAGCACACCACTAAGGGGGGCTGGCATGAATGGCTATAATTGCATATTGTAGTTACTCAGTTAATGACTTCCAAGTTGATAAATGGGTGTAAAAACGCATTTCATTGTTACCTACCTACCACACACTATGCACTTCATACAATGTAGATTTTCTTCACTTGAGGAGAAATGCAAAGGGCATAAAGTTGCTCAGATATGTTTCAGCAATAAGTTTTTAATAATGTCAAATAAAGTGTTTTTCTTAGATAATGCTGACAAATAGCTCCCTTGCTCACAGGGGAATAAAATGAAGAAACTAATTTTCAAATAAAGCAGGAAAAAACTACTCTCTGAGAGCTCAAACAGTAAAGCGACCATATTTTTGGGAGCCTCCATCTCCAGAGGCTCTTAAAGAGGAGAATAGAGAAGCCAGCAGTCCTGGCGAGTGCACTCCAGGGCAGGCCTTGGTGCTCTCACCCTTCCTGGCTCCCAGGCCTGCAGTAACGGCCTCTCCCTGGAAGACAATGGGGATTCGGGCAAAAGAGGGGGTTGCTCAGCTGAAATTTCATACTGACTCGCCCACGGGGCCTCATTGCCTTGCCACTGTGGAAGGGACGCCAGACAAAGCTGAGAAGTAGTACTTTCATTTTCTCTTCAGTTGTCGCCTTCCCTTTCTTCATGAGCCCCCTTTTTCACCCTTCTCTTCTCCCTTCCCCTTTCTCTCTTTCTTTCCATTTCTCTAATTCTTCCTCCCAGGGCCACTCACTCTGTTTACACACTGACAAGACCTGTGATCTGACCCTGCTTCCCCCTGCCTTGGCCGTGTCAATTTTCCAGAGCCCTCTGCCTGAGCAGCTATAGGACATCATCCCAGAACACAAACCAACCCTCGCTGTGGCTTGTGATTGTCACCATAAGCACACTTCCCTTGCAGCTCCTGGCCTTTCTAAAGTTAGCTCCCATGTGATGTCAGCAACACTGCCTTCATACCTCACCCAGGACACACTGAAGTCCCCTGGTGACTCTCTACATGTATTAACACACATTCTTCTTCTCTCTGGCAATCATTTCATTTCAAGGTCATTGTTATTCATTTAGTCTTTTGTAAAAATTTCTTCCATGGATTCTCATGTGGAAGCAGTGTTTAAAGATGTGGGAGAATATCAAGAGTCATGATCAGGAGAGATGATACCCTGTGCTGAGGTCCTAAGGAGGCACTGTCTAAGAAGCCAGGTCGAGGTGGGTCTGTGAGCAGCAGCTTTCCCATTAGAAGTAAGCACATCTCATGATGAGTGATTCTATTTCCAAAGCGGGGAGAGAAAGGTCACTACTGCTGCCCACCATGCCAGAGCCACAGCCCCATGAAAGTCTCTCTCCCCATTGCTGTGGCCATGCCACATGATCTTCACTGGTGTGATCATGGCACTTCCTGTAGTAGTGACTTTCTAATTGCCGGACAAAATCCTGAATATCCACAACTAAAAGTTCATTTGGTTGGTGGTTTAAGGGATTCAGTACATGGTCAGCTGGCTCCAAGGCATGAGCACCATTGCAGAGGGCTTGGCGGCACAGAACCTTAGGCCGTGGTCTTTGAGAATCAGTGCAGGGGAATAGCATCAGAGAAAAACTGGCTACAGCACAGACGTGAACCCAAGGCCACCCCTCCATGACCTACCCAACACACCAGAAGTGTACCTTCCTAATCCCTGTACAGCTCCTAAGATAGTCAACCTGACAATTAAACTTGACTGTCACACTTATGCCTACACCAAATGGGCACATTTAGTTACATTTTCTAAGCAGTTCCTAGAGTACAAATTACAGTCAGTTATGGAATGTCTCACTGTGACCCACACATTCATACATCCAGGGATGAGAAACCACTGCCATTGTTTGCTGGCCTCTGTGTCATTCTGGCCTCTATCTATCCGGGCCCTGTGGTCACAAATATTCTAGGGCACACCAAGGAGCCAGAGAAGTGAAACACAGATCCAGAAGCTGATGGCTGTTAAGCTTAGCAATGAGATACTGCTTCTTCCACCATTCCTGTTACAGCTTTGAATTTGAATACAGTTTGAATAACATCTTTATGCCAGCAAGTCCCAGCCATGATAAGTTTAATTATTTATAACTGCTGCTAGATTCAATTTTTATAAGACTAGAGCTTATGTATAAGTATTCTATAGTCAACGAAGTGAATAAGATAACATCAGGGTGAATATAATGGGAAGTGGCTTTATTACAGTTTACACAGAAAGGCCTTCTCCCTATCTAACCACAGTCCACAGTCTGCTCCGAGCTACTGTGTCTCTGAACACTTGCCTTCCCCATGCAGCTCTGAGATGACATGAAACAGACGGAAAAGCACCTTCTAGCAAAGTGAAACATCGATGTACAGAAAAGCAAAGTGTAGAATTGTAGGCGTAGCAGGGTGGGTGAAACACTCCCAGGCCACAGTCAGCACCTCAAAGGATGAAACGCATCCTTGCAGCTGAGTCGCCCTGCACGTTCCAGTGTCTAAATGACGCCTTCTCCCTTTTTGTTCATGTCTTAATGTGCAACAAAACTCTGCTCCTCAAATCTTTGGCACTGCTGCCAGGGCTTATCGGACACTCCTGATTAAGCACTCTGTGTATTCTACTATTTCCCTAAACAACTTTTCAAGGACATCATTAGGTTTCAATTCGACCTTGAAAACAAGAAGGGGGAGATAAAGATTTGTGCATCCAGGGCTACTACTAATTCATGGGGGTCAAATTAGTTCAGTGACTCATTTTAATATGTCATGTCAGTTTCTGTCATTTCACTTTGTTTGCTAATAGCACGTTTTTAAATTGCTGCATCTAATACCTCTCCAATCAGGCCCAGAACCTAGGAAAGGGCATTGATTTACTCTTTTTATTTATTTATTTATTTTTTTTATTTTTTATTTTTTTTTTTTTTTGCCTCTTTCCTTCAGCAAGCATGTGTGGAGCACTTATTGTGAGCAAGACGTGGTTTATAATGAATCAGGACTGCCTCCTGCGAAGGCACATGATGATAATAAGGAGTCAAAGCATCACTGTCATACTCATATGTATACATGGTGCCACAGAGCCCAAAACTGAAAGTGGATCATTCCATTCAGGCTGAGATAGCCCACCAGCATGGACCTCCGTTATGGGTAGGATTTCCTGGGCAAATAGGGTGTGTGGGGCACTTTCTGTGGAAGGATCCACAGGAGACAGGTGGCAAAGGGGAAAGCCGGGAGCATATGCTAAAAGACCGGAAGTGTGTGCCCTGGAGTGAGCATCAGGAGAAGGAAATGGGGAGCACTGTGCCGGTGTTCACACACCGCACTACCTGGACAAGAAGGGGAGATGTTACTGGCTCGTCAGCTAGGTAGAATGCCCTGATCCTCCAGTGCATGTGGTGGCCCCATCACATGAGGACAAGAAAGTATAGTAAGTCCCTGACTCAACGAACATTAGAGTTGTAAACTTTCACAGGGGCACTGTATAAGACTCTTCTCTCTAATACCAATGAACCTGGCTTACAAACGATCTTCTGGAATGGAATTCATCCATAAATCTGAGACTTACAGTGTCCGTAAGGTGTGCAAGGCTTCATGAGACATGGAATCCACCAGGACCTTGGTCTGGGGCTCCCCTGACTCTAGAATTGTGGTAAATTCTGTCATTCACAAGACACTAGGTGTAGTGGTTGATACACTGTGTCACTGAGATGTTGGAAGCTTGACTGAATCTGCTTGTCAATTCTATGGCAGGGCCGCCTCCCCCCCCCCCAGGGTGGAGAGGACCTGTCCCAGAGTAACTCAGCAGGAAAAGGGTATAGAGAGGACTTGAGGAAGGTCTCCACATCCTCACTTTCTGGGAGCAATTCTGATCTTCACCAGGCCTCTCAGGAGGAGCTTGATCTGCGCAGCTGTGCCACATCAGAGGAGCTCCAGTCTTCTCAGTCTTTATGGTCAGCACAGAAGCAAGAGAGAAAGTATCCATGGACCCCATGCCTGTTGCCTCTCCTCTGCTTTTTCTTGTTTTCTGCCACCATAAACTGCTGCCACTTGCTTTGGAGCCAGCAGAGTATGGACTGAAACCTTCACTAAAGTGAGATAAATAAACCTTTATTTCCTTCATTTTGGGTATTAGTATTTTGTCCTAGCAATGAGGAATCAAGACACAAGGTTTCCAGTATTTTGTTCGAGCAGCCTGAATAATTAAGACAAGCAGCCCCCTGAGAATGACTAAGACACCAGTGTGTTACAAAGATGATGGCAGGGCAGGGCCAGAGGTGGGAGTTTCGAGGAGCCCTAGGTGGGTGGGTACTGTGCAAACTAACCTGAGGTGATGCTGCGAATGAGTGCATCCCAGTGACTCTGTTGTCCCATGTGCCAGGAAACTGTCCCCATCACTTTGCTGGAAGCTATCTCACTTGTGCAGCTGAGACAGCCAATTTTCTCATTAGAGACCGCACCATTTCTCATTTAAATTTCCTTTCGAAGCCACTCCTACCACTGCTTTCGAGTTTCTCTTCAGGCAGCTCCATGTCTTTAAGTACGTTTCAGACTCTTTCCTTTCCCAGGCAGGATCCTATGGACCCATGATACCCCCATGAGCAGACAGAGTTGTAAAGGGCCACACACTGTCCCTGTGCTGGGCTGTAAGCTGCTCCTCTGGCCTGATGTGCTGGTCCCAGGTCACTTCCAGGAACACTAGCTACCCTCTGGCTCTGCAGGCTGTTACCTGTCCCTCTTCACACCAGGAAAAGGAAGTAACACGCAGGTAAAGATGCAAAAAGATGGTACACCAGAGTGGAGAGGGAAGAGGGTATGGAAGCTCTCTCTGGCCAAATTTGTCTTAGCACACTAGATAGTAAGGCTATCGGTTGAGTGAGGACAGCGGGAGCAAGAAGAGAAGTGGAGAGGAATAAGCCACATGGCATGCAGGGAAGAGAACTTCATGCCAGACCTAATAAATGTGTACAATTACCAGGTCCGTTGAAACTTTTAAGACATACTTAAAAGTGAAGTAAGATAGTGTCTGATTACCATACACTCAAAGCCCACTGGCAGCTCCGGACCACATTCTACTAGCCTAGGTACCAGGTCTCTTGGGTCACTGTACACTGTGGTGCACACACATGGAAAGGTAGAGATCATAGGTTCAACCAGTGTCCAGGCTTGCAAGGTAAGGTGTAGACAGGCATGGAAAGTGGTTGGAAAGCATGCTGGAAACCAAGCCAGGTACAAGGGGAGAAACGTGCAAGAGGGATAAAGGAAAGGAAGAGAGGAAATATGTTAAATAAGTTGTTGGTCACAGGGCTCCTGAGGACAAGGAGCTAAAGGAAGTGAGCATGGTGAAGAGACACTGTGACTAGAAGTGGGGAGCTTGAAACAGTCACGATAGAATTTGCAACCATCCTAGCATGTGGCCTTGGATTAAGAGCTGAGACAGTGGATGTTTGAGGACTCTGGAATGCAAAGACCAGGAATTCAGGCAGTAGTTGGGTCGAAAGACAAATGTGAGTGGGAAGAGATGTAGCTGGAGGTCCCTGCAGCAGCCCACAGCCCCTGGAAGGCTGGCTTGACAGGCATTCAGACCCAGGAGCTTCAGGAGAGGGGAAAGGGAAAGTCTGGCCATGCAAGCGAAGAGCAGCAAGACAGCCTGTGGCCCCGGCCATAGGAAGCGCACGGGAGCTAAAACCCGTCCTCGGAGAAGGAGGCATGGGGCTGACGCAGTCGCCATGTAACAACAAAATTCAGGAGCATCTGAGACACTTCCTGCCTCTCTGCAGCTTTCTTTGTTCACTATTTGCAAAGATATTTTTAAAAGAGTGATGATTTCGAGTCAGAAAGACAAGATGTGTCAAAAGTGTTGGCCCTGTAGAAAAGCACTTTGTCCCAGTTCACAGCAAATGTGAGCCTCCTAAGACGGAACTGTGCCTCCCATATTTGGCGTGAGAGGCAAGAAATGCAGAGCGATAGAGCTGGGTTTCCATTCCCACTGGCTGTAGTCTTTGTCCCAGTGAAACATAATAAGGAGCCTGGAACAGTGTTCTATTGTGCACTTTACATGAGTGGGAAGATTAAACCCTTAATTAATCAGGGAATGGGTAATTGATCATTGTTGAGTCCCTGAAAGTAGTCACGATTACACATGAGTCCGTGAAATTGATAATTGTCTTT
>PVJA010003190.1:72858-98163 GCA_004027025.1 Myocastor coypus
ACGAGGGAGAGGGGGAGAGAGGAGGGAGGGAGGGAGGGGGAGAGAGAGAGAGAGAGAGAGAGAGAAACTCAAGTAAGAAAATAAAAATTTTTAAGTAAAAGTAATTTGAATTGAACACCCAAGTAAGCCAGGCAGCAAAGTGGCATTAAGGAGAGAAACTCAGAATCCCGATATCAGCTTTGTTCTCAAGTTTTTCCCCCGCCAGCACCATCTTTGTGGGGAGAAAATAGAGGAGAAGAAGGGGAAGAAGGGAAGTAATTCTAAGTAGGAACACAGAATAACTACCCACGAGATTGAAAAATCACCTCCATTTCCTGCCTTTAATGGCTTCAAGTTAAGCATTAACTTTGTCCGTGTCCTTCAGGTTACTGTTTCTCCAAACACCTTATTTCTTGACTGTGTTGAGTGAAAGAAAGAGTCAAAGGGGTCTTTTCAAGTCACAGCGTGTGCAGCGTCTCTGGCCGGAAAGGCCCTCCTCTGCCGGGCTCCCTGTTCCTCCAGTGCGGCGCCGTGAGTGAACAGCCATGTAAGGGAGGCGCGTGAACACCCACGTAAGTAAACGTGGATCAAGGCAAGCACGCACTACACCTGGCAAACACAGGGAGCACATTCCAGTGATGTTATGGTATGCGCTGCAAAACGAAACAACAAGAGGACCTTCCTGAAGAAGTTATGTAAACTGTCAGCAATGGACGTGATAGTTAGCACACGGAGCCCGGATCAGCCATTGAGCAAAGGTTTATTCAGAGGCCTATTTCACCTAGCATGTGCTTACCTGTGTGGTCAGACAGCAGTTCTTCAGATGATGCGGAGAATGTAAGCACTGTTGGTTTACTCTGCTTGACTACAACTTGGGCCAACAGCCCAATGCGTTTCCAGTGCACTGTGGGAGTCAGGACAGGCGTGCTCAGCAAAGCAGATACAGACAATCCAGCTGTACAGACTGAATGCTGCAGAGAGATTATTCACTTACCAGCAAAAGATTAGATGCTTTATCAAAAACCAACTCGTCCCACATTTCTTTAAATACCAGTATCTCCTAATGCAGTTTAGAAACTAGCTTGTAGGCAGAGAACTTGTATTGATCATTGTGCAAGATAAAATATCCCTATGAAAAAGGATCAGTCGGTCTCCCCACTTCCAGTCCTACTCCTCAGCCACTAGAGGCAGGAAAAGTAAGGTAAATGGAGACTGAATTCCCTTGTCTCTCCTTTCCTGTGGAGAATTCTTCATTCATGCAGATTCTTACCCAATGAAGACCATTTCATCTTTCCGCATAGGCCTTGTCTAAAGAGACATTGTAAAACAGGACACATCTGGTTTAGGTGGCCCTTCTACCTCGCTCCTTTCGCTGTCTGGCTCTTTATCCTTCCTTCTCAGCTCAGGAGGTCCTCTGATCCCTCCTCTACCTACAGACACCACGTGCTCCCCTGCCCCTCCCTAGAAAAAGTACTAGCCTTCTCTCTCATTCTTCAACCTCCCTCCCCATTCTCTTAAGTCTAATTTGGAAAATAAATCTATGTCTAAACATTAATGGATAATGATCTTCAGAGCATTTTTCCCATTTCATGTAATATTTTTTTGTTTAAATTGGACTTCAACTCACAAAACTGGAAACCCTAATCCCTCCTATCTGAATTCTTCTCCTTCTGCTTCTGCAACAGATAGCAGATCCGTAACCTAGGGGAGAGTTCTTAGAGGGATGACCTCTAAAGAGGAGATCAATCTACCAGGCATATTTTGGGGGTTCTGTAATGATGTCATGAATCATATTTTCATTGTTTTTTTCTTAACTGTGATAGAAAAAAAAGATACATATCATCTTTTTAAATCAGATTTGTGATGCCAGCTCAAACTAATGAAGCTGAATTCTGTGAGAAGCAGCCACCCCAAGACTTCTCTTCCCCAATGGGATCCTCATATTTAAAATTGGAATGGAGCATGAGAGGGTTAGAAGTTCAGAGCAATTACACATAGAGAGGATTTCTTTCCTGCATATAATGGGAAGTTCAATGGAAAATTATTAAGTAGAGGGAGGAAGATGTTGGAGGACTACCTGAAGAACCAGGAGGAAACACACTCTAGATTCAGTGGTCCTCAACCTCTCTAATGCTGTGACCCCACAATACAGTTCCTCATGTTGCAGTGACCCCAAACCAAAAAATAATTTTGGTGGCTACTTCAAAACTGTAATTTTGTTACAGTTATGATTCGGAATGGCTTTAGGCGACCTCTGTGTTTTGGTCGTTTGACCCCCACCAGGGTCGAGACCACAGGTTGAGAACCACTGCATACAGAAGCACTCTGGAGCACCTCTGACATGAGAAAAATAAAGGCTGAGTTCAGCCATGTAAATCCGGGGGGAGAGCAATCAATGAAAACTGATGTTGGAGCCAAAATAGGGAAGAATGAGGAGTCAGGAAATCTAAGAATAAAGAATAAAATGTTTACTTGTGGTGGTATTTAATCATTCATATATTTAATAAATATATCAAAAATCTCATTAGAGCTATATATCAGTGGTGAATAAGACATATATCATCTCTATCCACGAAACACATAATCTGTCAAGGAGGATATATAAGAAAGCAAGCAATAACCACAAAGGAGGTGTAATGGACACTTTTTTAATGTATTTAGTACAAGGTCTACAGGGTCTGGAGCATCTCACTACACAGATCAGACTCATAGTGACCCTCCTGTTTTCAGTCCTCTAAACACTAGGATTACAGGCATGCACCACCACGCCCAGTCTATGGACATTTTTATTTTGGGTGGTAACTGGTAATGAAGACTTCCTCCCTGAAGTAGCATACATAAGGTAAAGGTCCAGATAGGTGATTCTCAACTGATGCCCAGTTTTCTATTTCTCCTATAGGTGCTTTATAGCATACTCCTTATTACCCTGAAGTAATATAGCCTTCATGTACATATAATTATGTTTACTTTAATAAATAACAGAAAGAATTACTTAAAATAATGTGTTTCAGTACACAACTGTGTTGGTCACTTAATTGGACCATCATTTCATGGTGTACCTGTGACAGGCTCCAAGGCAGATTGCTCTCAGAATATCAAGATGGAGATTCAAACATCAGGAGAGCACTCCCATGGGCAAAGTACCTTTCATATGTAATAAATAAATAGTATAAAGTGTCTTCCTAGAAAATGCAAGGTCCTAAGTTCAATCCCATGTATGACACACCCCCAAAAAATCTATTCAAATAAAAACAAAATTTTGTATTTCCTTGATTCACACATTGGTAGTCCTGGAAAAAATCAGTGTTTAGTAAATGGCACAAACTACAAAATACAGGCTCATCTAGAAATTAGAGACTATATAATATTTATAGATGTGAGTCTGGTTTATTTCACTTATGAATATATCTTAAAGTTGCATCCACTTATATATGAAGGCTTCAAGTTTATTATTCTTCTAGCCCTTCAAGATCAGTGAGGACTCAGGACATAAGAGAACCTGTACTGTAATATCCCATAACTCAGTGGTGTCCCAAATTTTCTGTTCAAGGAGACTATGAGGTCACAGAGGAGAGTGATCAACAATGTATAATGTGCCTAAGAAGAGTCACCTAGAGAGAAAATTGCTCTCTCAGGCTTTCACAGAGAGCAATGGCTGGTCAAGCAATGGCTGTGACTCATCCAGATGGCTGACACTGACAACAGATCTACAAAGCACTGTACATGGCTTCAGGGTAAATCCTGAGGAAATTTAACTGACCTTGTCAGATACAAAAGCTACATTTTTTTGTTATATAGATCTTGTATTATCTTGGTCTTAACCAGCATAAAAGTATAACCATAAGGTCCAAAAAGTAAAACCTTATTAATAATGTGCTATGCTATAAAAGGCTCAAGTCAACTTCTGACATTGCCAGTTCTGCTGATAACACACTACGGTTATGGACTATTGGGCTTTATTGGGTTAGCTTTCTGAATTCACACACTTACAACATTGGAATGGCAATGGAACACATATCTCTGACAAAAGAACAAAAAAGGGGGATATAAATGAAGGACCATTTTGTAGTGAATATATATATATATATATATATATATATATATATATATATATATACTAGAATAGATACACAGCTACTTTCTCTTAGTACAATGAGATTTGTACTAATAGTGTTTATTTATTTTTATTTTTTTAAGAATTATTTATTTTTTTTCTTGTTTCAGAATCTTTGTTTGTTTATTCATTCATTTTTATGGCCGGCTCAGCCTGCCCTGAGGGCAGGGCTGGCACAGCATGTGGTGCCAGAGATCGAACCACGTCTCTGAAGCCATCCAAGCTTTCCCAAGCAGGTGCTTTAGACCACTGAGCTATCCCACTGGGCCCCTGTACTAATAGTGTTTAGACAAGATATCATGTCTACATCTTGTACTCTGAATAACTACTACAAAGACAATATGCAATATATTAATTATTATAACTGTCCTACTAACCTGTTTTAAGACTGTCTCATGGCTATTTCTTTCTCATTAAAATTAATTTTAAAATTTTTTAAAATAATAGAAATTAGAGACTCACAAAAAAGGGTTTCCCTTTTTAACAGTAACAAAAGGGTGACCTGAAACTGTGGAAATACGCAAACTCTTACCTGTAGAGTTCTCCCAAACGTTACACGATGTTGGTACTCCAAGCCCCTGCTCAGTACATATTGATTGTGTTTCCCAGTCACTGACCAACAAAGTATTCTCATGCTTTTCCAGTGTTTTCCACCTGATGAGAATGACAGATCTTAAGTGCTACAGTCCAAAATAAGCCTGAATAAACTCTAAAACAGATGATCTCATGAGCAGCTATGCTGTTCAGTCCAAGTGCAAGTGGATTCTGTACCTTCCATGGAGAACACAGCCCATGCTACCTGCTCACAGCAGGGACCTGCTCAGGGAGGGCGGGTGTGGCCTCCCAGCCCATCTGAATCACTGGAAACTCCAGCTGGACAGGTGCTGGGATGGTCAGGGAACAGTGCTCTCTCTTTTCTGTAACTATGTGGGCTACAAGCAAAGTCTGAGGTATTTCCACAAAAACCCCAAACTTCTTAACTGCATGACAAATGCAATGTCATGGAAATGGGTTCTTGTTGACATTTGTTGAGTCACATAGATAGCCAATGAAATGAGGAGAGGTATTCGTACATATAGTTGCTATAACAAAATACCCTGGACTGAGTTATTTATAAATAATATTTGGGGCTCCCAAGTCTTGAATCTGGGAAGCCCAGGGTACAAATAGAATCAATACCTGTCAAGGGCTCTCTGCTCCATAGATCATGCCTTGTTCCTGTGTTCTCACAGGGTAGAGGGAAGGGGCCATAGGCTCTTTCTTATCTCTATTATAAGGACACTAATTTCATTCTCAAAGACTCCTCACAACCCAACCAGATCCCAAAGATTCTGTCTGTTAATACTATTGCACTGGAAATTGGGTTTCAATACATGCAAGAGGCAAGGGGCTGAGCTAAAATTCCTGTAGCAGAAGTTATGATTCTTCTTCCTTCCTGATATTCTTTTGAAGAAGCATGTGTGAGGCAGCTTTCCAAAACTGTGATAAAATACCTGAGATAATCAATTTGAAAGGATTGTTCAATTATGAAGGTTTCAATCTGTGGTTTGGGGGCTCTGCTGCATTGAGCCTGTGACAGCACAGTACCTCCTGGTGGGGTTACATGGCAGTGAGAGTCAGCTTGCCTCATAGAAGCTGGAAAGGAATGAGAGTGAGCGACAGAGAGATGAGAAACATCCCCTTCCAGGACATCTCCCAAGGGATCTAACTTCCGTCAGGCTCCAGTTCCTAAAGGTCATGCCACCTCCCCAATAGCACCAGCACCTGGGGATCAAGCCTAGGACACATGTGTCCTGGGAATGCTCCAAACCCAAGCTATAGTTCCATGGGCCTTTCTCACCTCTCTGCACCTGCTCACTTTGTTCCTAGGAACTATAGTACTCTTTAACTAATAATTAGATTGGAAGTAAAGAAGTAACCTAGGTATGCATGTTTGTTTGTTTGTTTTGAGGAAAAATATCTGTGCTCTGAGGGTCTGTGTCTAGTGTCAAATCTATATGAAAATCTCTTCTTATGTGTTAAACTGTGTTCCCAGAAAAGATATGCAGAAGTCCTAAGTTTAGTACTTCAGAATATAATCTTACTAGGAAACACAATCTTGGTACATAGAAAGTCCTAAGACCAGGCCCTCCACCCAGGAGGAACTATCAGTTCCCACTGACCTCCCCCTGCCCAGTTTATATTTTAAAATTCATTTATCAAAGGCTAGTCTCACACTGCTAAATATAATATACCACAAATGTCACTGTGTAAAGTCTTTCAATCAAAAGTTTTCTTTTCTTTTTATTTTATTTTTTAAATTATTTATTATTTATTTATTTATTTATTTATTTATTTATTTATTTATTTATTTATTTTTGTACCAAGGATCAAACTCAGGATCTAATGCTTGCCTGTTGCCAGGCAGGCACTGAGCTATCTCCCCACCAAAATTTTCTCTTTTCAAGCGTACATTTTTTGGTCATAATGTAACTTCCCTTAGGTATTTCATTTAGCAACTATGCTGCTAAGTGAAAAGCTGTTGAGAGAAAAAGTTACTAAAATCGAGAAGCTGTTGAAATCACCAGTGCTGACCACAGCTATCAGATGGAAATACAAAATCTAACGTATACCTTAAGTGCATTGTAACTAACTTTAGGATGGAAAGAACTGGAAGTTTCACACAGTAGAACTCAACAGCCAAGTTCAGCAAGCGCCCCATGAGGACCACGATGGGTGCACAGCACTGCGGAGGAAGCAGGCTTTCCTGCACTAAGATGTGGACTCGCTCACTTGCATCTGCACTGTCCCCCCAAAGGCTTAGTTTAGTTTTTCCTCAGTCAGAAGGGCAGGCTCAGAGCCCTTGAGAAGGGGATTGTTCTGGCTCCTGATCAGGTCAAAGGACCAGAATTAGGCCAACTCAAGAGAGCAGGAACTGCCAGTGTAGTATCCACACTGACCTCTGGCACAGAAAGTGGTGGCAAACGCGAGTAGGCCCCTGGCGCTCTCCTACTTTCTGCGTCACAATTCTCCTGCAAAGGCTCCCCTTCAAACTGGGATGAACAATAGCTCACCGTGACCAGCTGCACCCACCTGTCTCTGACTTCGGAAGCAGAGCTCTCTATCATTTTATACACAAGCCAACTGTGAACCGCTGGAGAACATTCTGGCCTTCTCTGGAAGTGAGCTGCTGCTAACGGAATTATTTTGGAGCTCCTAGAAAGGAGTTCAGCACATGCACATCCCCGTGCTTCTATTGCCATCACCAGTAATGACTTCCAGAGCAGCATACACAGGTGTGTTTTGCTCTCAGAAATATAGTCAGTTCACAGTTCACAGAACGTTCCTGTGTTTTGTGTACTTCAGTTTTGACGATAGAAAATGTCTCTTAAAAAGTGTTTAACTATATGAAAATATTTAATTTCTCTCTGTCTCTGTCTATGTCTCTCTGTCTCTCTCTCTCCCCCACCCTCCTTTTTGATAAGCATCTCACTACGCAGTTCTGACTGGCCTTGAACTCACTTTGAAGCCCAGGCTGGCCTTTAACCCACAACGGTCCTCCTGCCTCAGCCTCCTTAATGCTGGGATTATAGGCACACACCACCACACCTACCCTAACACTTCATTTCTTGAAAGGAAAAATTAAACCTAAAATTACAATTAAGGGGATGCATCCTTCTCACTGCTTCCATCTAAAACAGAGGAATTCAGGGAGAATCAAATACTTCCTCTCACAAGCCTATGACCATACCTGCCTGCCTATTGGCTAGGCCCACACAGAGTACATGATAACCAATGACCCATCTTCAAAAGGATCTTAGTTAAGAGGAGCCACAAATTTTTAATTCAGACACTTCCAGGTCTCAATTAAGAGTGAAATATTTGATGTGATTTGATATTTAAGCTTTAAATTTTCAAAGTTTTTATCACTAAAATGCAAATCATAATATGTATGCCCATAGGTTATTAATAAATTAAGTAATATGTGTGTAGTTCACCTAGCCTCTGTGAGTGAATCTGCCAAAGGTAATATTAGCTCACCCAGGTGCTAATGTCCTTAAAGAATAATCCAGAATTGGGGGATGGCAAATGTGAGGTGGAGAAGGAAGATGAAGAGGAGCAGGAGGAGGAGGAGAAGAAAGAATATAAATGCTTATGTAACATGTACAGCCTGCCAGGCCCTGTTCTAAATTCACAGTATATATCAGTTCACTTAATGCTACTGAGGTCCCTGCAAAGTGTTCTACAGATAGTGAATGCAAGATTCAAAGACACAAACTTATTTGTCCAAGGTCAAACACTAGAGAGCCGGAAAGTTGGGATTCCACACCAGATGGCCCCATTCCCTCCTGCACTCTGTCTCTGCGCTCCCCTCTAATTATCCAATGAGAATCGCCGGGGTCTTTGACTCTCTGCAAATTTATTAGGGGCTGAGGCGATAGGTAGGCAGTCTAAGTGCTGCCTGGGCAACACAAACACCTGAGTTTGATCCCTAGTACTGCATGCCATGCCGGACCAGAAGCCTGGGCATGCAGTGCCAGCCTGAAACAGGTGTGTGGTGGCACACACCTGTAATCCCAGTGCTGGAGAGGCTGAGACAGGAGGATCACTATGAGTCTGAACTGCATAGTGAGATCCTGTACCAAATAAATAAATGAATTAATTAATTAATTAATTAATTCTTCAGTCTCCATTTTCCTTTTGAATGGGGAAAACGTCCTGTCCAATTTTCTCCTAACTCATCCATTACTCCCTGTCAGCTCTGGGAAAACTTTAAAGTTCTTGGAGACCCAGAAAGCATCCTCTGGTGCAACAGAGAAGTTCGAACCACCCTTTTGCATCACTCCACATTTAACTCAATGACATACAGTGATTATCAGGGAAATGCACACTGAACCAGTGCAATAACACAGCACACATCTTCAGTGGCCAAAACCCACCACCAAATGCTGGTGAGGATATGGAGTAACAGGAATGTGAGGACTGCAAAATGGCACAGTCGCCCTGAATATACTATGAACGTTTCTTAATGAAAGCAAATTTACACTTAGCATAGCGTCTAATAATCTTGTGCATTACTATTTTCTTGAAGCAGTTAAAAATGTATGCCCACAAAAACCCTGCATATGTATACATGTATATATATATATATATATATATATATATATATATATATATGAGTTTCTTCATAATTATCTAACTTAAAAGTAATCAAGATGCCACTTATTTAATAAGTACATGAATAAAATTGTGGTACTGTGTTGTCAACTTTCCATTATTGTACCAAAAAAAACAAACAAACAACAAAAAAAAAAAAAACCTGATTAATCAACTCTTAGAGAAAGGTTTATTTTGGTTCATGGTCCCAGCAGGTCGGGTCCACATTAGTTTTCCATCACTTTGGGGCCTGTGATGAAGCAGCGCATTGTGGCTGGGAGTGCCTGGCAGAAAAAGCTGTTGATATCATGGGAGGTACTCAAAACACAAACAAACAAACACCAGAAAGAAAAAGGGGTAAGTGTGCTACTATTTCTTTGAAGGATGTATCCTCAGCTACCTAAAATCACCCACCCGGCCCCACTTCTTAAAATTCCACTACACTTGGGAACAAGTCATCCACATATGGGCATTGGGAGAACACTTTATTGAAACTCTAGCAAATACTCAGACCATGGAATAGTCAGTGCCAAAAAATGAAATGAGCTAGCAAGCCATTAAGAAGCGTGGAGCAAATGTACCTGCCCATGTACGTTACTACGTAAAAGAAGCTAGTGTGGAAAAGCCGCCTACTGCATGATGCCACGCAGATGGCACGCTTGCAATGCCACAGCTATGGAGAGGGTGAAAAGGTTAGTGGCTGCCAAGCGTTGGAGGGAGAGGATAAAGACCAGAGCCCTGAGGATTTTAGGGCAGAGAAAATACTCTAGATGATAGTATGATAGTAAATTTGTCAAACACATAGCAAATCCCACATCAAGAACAAACTCTAACACAAATACAGACGCAGAGGGCTGTGACATGTGGATATAGGTTCATCAATTATAATAAATGTGTTACTGTGGTAAGAGATGTTAATGAGAGAGGCACAGGTATGGGGGCAGCGTCACATGGGGAGTCTGTATACATTCCTCTCAGTTCTACTGGGAATCTAAAATTCCTTTACAATTCTTTTAAAACCATGTGAGCTGCAACATCCCATTATTATAATTGTAAATAATTAAAAGCCCTATAGGAGGTACACAGGGGGGTGTTTGCACAGTTGCCTATGACCACACTATAGCCAACAAATCTTTGCCTAACATTCCATGATAACTGTCCTGATCCAAACTTGGTTGAACATTTGCCAGTCCTTTCTAAGAAGTTTCCTGGAAGGTTTCGCTCACTCCCAACTTGGGCATGATTGCTACTGGATGTCAAGCGTCCTGCGCATGCTCAAGCTCGTAGGGGGAGCCGCGTCCCATTCTGGCCCACGCTCAAGTACATGGTAAGAGAGAAAAATGAAATTTCATGTGGAAAGCACTGTGAATTCTTGTTCGCCTTGTTTTTGCCTGTCCCTTAACTTGGACATCTTGAACTTGAAATATTTGGCAAGCAGTTTGTTCTTTCTTGTTGTTGTTGTCCTTTCTATTGTATTCCAGGGAATGCAGCATATAAATATTTCAACACTCTAGTTAATTGTATTTTCATTATGCTTGTCCTGAGGCTTTGCTGGCTAAGTGTAAGATGTATTAAACCTAAAATAGAAAAACCATGACTCCAATTAATTTCCAAGTGGGACCTGTTTAGATGGAGGAAGCTATTTCACTGTGACACTGGTGCACACATAGCCTCTGCAGGGCTGCTCCAATCCAGCCAAGCCTCCGGCCAAATTAGCAACAGCTCCCCAGCTCTCCCTCTCCCTCTCCCTCTCCCTCTCCCTCTCCCTCTCTTCCTCCATTCTCCCTCTGTGCCTCTGTCTCTGTCTCTCTGTCTCTGTCTCTCTCTCTGTTCCTGTCTGTCCATCTTTCTCTCTCTCCCCCCCCCTCTCTGTATTTCTTTAGCTTGTGAACACTTCCTGGCCTTTTAAATACTACTGGAGTATTAAGGCTTATCAAGTCTTAGCCTTGTTATCAGCCAACACCCTAGGTGGCAACTAGCTGGCAGTAAAAGCAAGCCAGGAATGTGACTGTCGGGCACTGGGTCTGGGGAGGACAGGAGGGATATCCTGATGGAAAAAGAAAGTGTGGGGCACAGGGACAATCTAGTGACAGCCTATAGCACGATGGAGCAGGAGGCAGCTGGCCTTGCCTTCAGGCAGGTTTTACTTGGAGCTGGCATTCAGCTTCCCGACAGGAAGGGCTTGGGCCTCTCTGGAACTAAGGAGCTAAAGGAGGGAAGAGAGGCTGTAGCTGGCTCTACATCCTCTGTTCAGTCCCAAGTGGACCTAGATAGAGAAGAGTCACTGAGCCAATGGAGAAGATACAAGTCCTGCTTTTTCACAACCAGACAAAAGACTCCCCATGCTTCTAAACTCTGTCCACCTTGACAATTCAATAATCCACTTAAATAATCCAAACTTTGCACCAATATTTTATATTGTGACACTCGCTGTGTCACACACACACCCCTGTCTGAACAATGCACATAGCATGTGTCTTAGACCTTGCAACACCTGTGTGTAGTAGATAACCAGCTATGTACCTTTCCATCTTCTACAGATTAGAAACAAGTTCAAAGAAGTGGAAGAATTCACCCAGGAGGACACATTCTGCTAAAGAGAATTCAAACCAGATTGGTTTAATTCCAGAGCCTAGGATTTTACACACTATACCTTTTTACTTCTTCGTGAGTTAAAATAAATATAAAATAAGTAATAATAAAGTGCATTTTGTAAAAGGCTGTTGTTTTATATACTATCAAAACATTATAAAAATACTATGCGTATTCAACCATTTCTGTCCCAGAAATTAAAATACGAGGAAATAAAGTTAATGGCCTGAGTGTTTAGTGAACCACACAGCGTAGACAGAAACACGTTAAGCAGGATCTACATGAGATATCCTATATGAACTAATATGTTTTTCTTTCTTTCCATCCACAATGCAACTCATTTTTCTGGTACTAAGACCAAACCCAAGGCCTTCCTGCTGAGCTGCCCCTGCCCTCCTATAGTCATGTTCATGTTCTTCTGCAGCTGAGCTTTTGTTCTGCATCCGCCATGGAGAATGTGTCTTTCAAAGGGCAAAGTCCTTATCAAGGCTGCATCTGCTCAATCTGTTCATAAACTCAACTGAAGATGATAAAAACCATGCCATTAGGAAGTTCTCAACAGAGCCCGCTGCTCATGCCAGGGCTACCTGGTCAGCCTGGGCATTCCAGCGAGATCCAGCCCACTGCCATGCAGACTCAGGGCAGCCTGAAGAGCAGGAACAGAGCACCCACAAAGGCACTGCTGACAAAGGTTTCCGAAAGTTTTAAAAAGCAGATTTTTTTTTTTTATTGACTGAAAGGGAAATGGAGTTAAGAGGGAAATTGCAATAAAATTGTAGGTAAGTCAAAGGTTTGTTTTTGTCTCCATGGATTAGTTCTCACACATTTCCTGTTACTAGACTTAATTTTGGTAATGTGTAATTATAACCATCAGCTTACCCTTAGGCAGTGAGTAGTAAAGTCGATTTCCTGATGAACTTGAGAAAGGTCAGAGGTTAATTTGGCCATGGCTACTTAAAATGTCATGCGCTTAAAGGTAGAGTTTCTCATCTCCCCACAGGGCCTTCCAACATTATCAGAACCAGGATGGGTCTGCAGCCTATAAAAAAAAAGTCAGACACATGAATGTCTTAGTATTACAGAAACCAATCCAAGTTTTCTTTAACTGTGCTACGCTAAATAAACTGCTCAACTTCCTGAAACCTAAAGAAGTCACAAAAGGCTCTCAGAGTCTGGGGCTCCCAATCTGACCTTGCAGCCCTTCCCTCGCTACAGAGAACAGAAGCAACTGAAATTTATACTCATCATCAATTATACAGAATCAGATCTGTCACCAGCCTCAAGAGCTGAGTGTTCCTGGGGAAAATGAATAGCATATAGTAACAAAAAGTCCAAAGGGGATTTAGAAGGACGGGAGTTGGAATGTCAGAAAAGAGTTACAAAAGGTCCTGTGTGAGACCAACAGATTTGCACTGAAAACTGAATTCTAAACCCTACTTAGTTTTGCTACCTGGAAATTTCATCAAGGCACCTAGAGAATCAAAATGAATGGTTGCTATGAAACACAATTATTGATTTCCATTTAGGATTTCAATGAGTCAAGAATTTATAGTTTCTGTCTGGATGCCTTCCCAAGAGCCTCCTGCTCAGGGGTGGAGCATGTGGAATGTGATAGGATTATGGGGTGCCGCAGGTGACTTGCTGTTAGGAGCTGGGGTCTGGCCAGAAGAGGTAGGTCTCCAGGGGCACGACTCAGGAGACTAGCCCTCTCCCTCTCTCCTTGCCCGCCATCTCTCTTTGCATTCTCTTTGCATCCCAGCCACCACAGTATGTGCAACTCTGTCTTACCCAGGCCCTTCCATGTCACCAATCAGGTAAGGAATGAAAATTCTAAGCTATGCACCATGATGCAGGTTTTTTGTTTTGTTTTTCTGGCTGGCTCAAGCTGCCTTAAAGACGGGTGCAGAGATCGCACCACCATCCCCTGTGCCTGACTGGGATTGCCCACACAGGCTCTTAAACCACTGAGCTAACCGGAAAGGCCCCCATGCATCAAGATAAACCTCTCCTCCTTCATGTTGTGAACGTCAGTTGTTGTACCCCAGTGATGAGGAATGTAACCAAAACACGCGAAGAGGGTAATTGTCAGTTAGGGAAAGACAGAGAGAGCCACTCAAAGTCTAGCTGATCTTACAAATGTTTTCTATCATGAGTCAGCAGACATGCTTGGGGAGCACTAATGCAAAGCCCCAGGCAGGCAGCCCAGCAGTCTAACTGCAGTAGTTAAATAAGGATTAGAATTGACTATTGGTGAATAATTTACAAATTAAAAAAAAAAAAAAAAAAAAAAAAAAAAAAAAAAAAAAAAAAAAAAAAAAAAAAAAAAAAAAAAAAAAAAAAAAAAAAAAAAAAAAACAGGACAACTGCTACACAGACTTCCATCAAACTTCTGTTTTCAATTAATTCTTCAAATTCTTAATTTTGGCTATCATTAAAAACAAACAAAACCTTGAAGCAAAAACACTGAGCTGCTAAAAAATTTCGAATCTCTCTAGAATAGCTCAGTATATTGCTGAAACCCACATTCCTGAGACAAGAAAAGGATGTGTCAACAGAGGACTTGTGAACTAATTTTTCACAGGGACAAGCTAATGAAATGTTTTTGACAGAAGAGACCTACAGCCAAAGAAAGACATTTCATTCAGGACTCTAGAGACAATCGTTCAAATAGAATAATGTCTGACTTTCCACTGAAAGAGTTGGTATTCTGAATGATTTTAATGAGCTAAACTAAAATGTTCTAATTTATTTATTTTTAATTTAATTTAATTTGAAATGTGAAAACAGAAGCAAAACAAAGAGAAAAAATGACAGGAATAGGGTAACACAACAATACATATGTTACGTATTTTCAGAACAGGAATAGCCAATTAACCTTGGTTGCTATATTATGTATTTTTAACATCAAATCTGTTGTTCAGATTAACAGATACAGTTATGCAAGATTGGGCAAATAATTGAATATTATGGTCTACATGTATAGTGTTTCTAATTTCAATTTTTATATATATACTGCTTCTAATACCAATTATACTTTCTTTAAAATAATATGTTTAAAAAGACAAAGAAAAAAATAAGATTTCTTGAAATGTACTAATTTCAACACATTAAAGAATGCTTACTTCTAGAGGAAAAAGGGAAAAGTTGACTACATCTTTTATATTTGGAAAAACAAATCAATGATTCAAAGCAAGAATTTTCTTGACTTACATCTTTACATATTTTTACTTTAAGGGTATAAATCTATTTCTCTAGTGGAAGCATAATACTTTAAATATTGCTCTTGTATTTCAGATGTTAGTATGAGTTATTCTAAGAATTACATTCAAGCAGGTTCTCTTAGTAGGTGAATAACCGGGAAGAGAGCACTTCAGGAGCTAACAGTCATACACTGAGACACATGCTAATGCAACGTTTCTGAGTTTTTGTTATATACAAAGGCTGAAAAAGATCAAACCACCAGGGCCCCAAATTCAAAGCCCCTCCCCTGTAAAATAAATGAGCTAACAAGAACGAGCCCTGTGACTTGAAACTTGCCCTTCCAAAATCAAATTTTAAGTATATTTTTAAAGCTAACTCTCTCTGATAAAATATATTTAACTGAAACATTAATAAAACAAAAAGATATCCATTAGGTTAAGCCAGAAAGAAAAATGCTAATTATATTATAGAGAGGGATACAGTTGGTAAGATCACATGTCAAACACTCTTCATGATTACCCCAGAACTGAGCAATTATTACTTATACTTTTTTCAAGTTCTCAAGCGTCATAAGTAAATTGGGCCAGCAAGATAGCTCAGTGGTCTAAAGCGCCTGCTTAGGCAAGCTCAGGCAGGCATGCAAAGACCGTGGTTCAAAGCCCAGCACCACATGCTGCAACTGTCCCACCCCCAGGGCAGGCTATGCCAGCCACAAAACAAGCAAACAAACAACAAGCCAAAAAAATAAAATAAAATCTATTACTTTGGAAGCCTCTGAAAAAAAAACACAATACGAAGAAAATCGAACTTCTAGTCAAGATGCCATTATAAATGAGATGCTGTTGTAAATTTGTTCACAGATACAAGTCCCAAAAATAAAGAAAGCAAAAAAGATAGCGATCTCCTTAAAGAATACAAGATTAGTAGCTGTAATATATAAAGAACCCACATAACAGAAAAGTAGATTAAAAAGTTCAAGCAGAATTTATACAAAGATACCCACACCCTCTAATAATGAAGTCACTATAAATTGAAAGCAGCTACCACTTTATATTCATAATATTGGGAAAACATTAATGTACTAAAATTCCACAGTCATGAGGAAAGGGAAACTGTGAGAAGAATGGCAGTGAGGTAAATCAGTGCACTACTTGGGGGACAATTGATGATGGCATCTAAGCAGCTCTAGGAATCAAGAAGAATGTCACCGACATGACCCCACCCCTGTAGTAGAATATTTCTTGCAAAATTATCTGAAACAATAGAAACAATCTGAAAATCTGTCAGTAAAAGAAAAAATAAAGTTGTAGTATCTCACATAACATATTGCTTTAGAGAAATGAAAATAAACAAGATATGGCTGTATAAACATTGATAAATGTTGGAAATAGCAATTTGAATAAGAAAAGTAGATACTAGACTCACGTGCTCTCCATATTTTTCTGGAACTTTATTATGCAGTCCAATACCATTTGTGTGAACTTTTAAAGTAAAATAATATTGTATGGTGAATAAATGCTTATTTCATAATAGCTAAATAAACAAATTACTATATATTTTTATTGTTAAATGAAATAAAAATCTTTAAATATCTCTAGCAAATACAGTATTTTTATCTAGCTAGTGAGCATATGAAGTAGATCCTATTATTATCTGTATTTTTCAGAATGCTTGCTATAACTCATAATCTTCAGTATTTAGTGGCAACAATATTTATCAATTGAAAGGTCATTTCTGATTGTGCAGAATACATTTTAGAGTGGTGGGGGAGGGTCTGCATTTCAGGCTTGTCTTTAACCCGGACAGCAGAGACTGCAGATAGACACGGTGAGGTACGGTAAGGGTTGGGGGAAGGAACAGCAACTGACCGTTGAGTTTCTGAAGAAGACCTGGACCTAGAAGCTAAAGAGAAGGTGATAATGTTCTGAATGTGTCTGCAGTGAGAATGATTAAGCCTCATTGGGGCTTCTTAACAAGTGAGCCCACAGTTTACCAACTGGGAAACATGCCATGGACTGAAAGAGCCAAGTAAGATAGAAGGAAAGTGGGAAGGTCAGAATTGTGGTCGGATCATAGAAATCTGAAGCAGAACAGTTCTGGAGGATGATCCCCAGGCCTGATGAAGCACACTGGAAATGTGCATGAGGATGGGAGCCTGCCAGAAATCTTCAGGCTTTTGCTGGGGTCTGCAGAAAGCAAGGAGAGAGGATTATAAGCTCAAAAGCCTAACAGTCCAAGTAGGTGCCACAAGGACAGGAAAGGCAAGGTGGGAAGTACACAAATGGCTATTTGACATTGGTTTTGCAAAAAAGAAAAAAAAAAAAAAAAAAAAAGGAAAACCCTGTCACTAGGCAAAGTAACACTGGAAGTGACTTTGCCCGCAGGTAGCCACGTTACCAACATATTCTCAAAGACATGTGCTTTCGTGTGGCCTACAGATGTGAGACACTAACTGCGATCAGTGAAGAGCCCATCCATTGCCATCCTGGCTTCCCCTCTCTCATACCCAGTGTCGCAGGGTTGCATGGGCCCTGAGCATCTTTGGAATCTGGTTTTAGGGGTACATTTTGTTTATGTCTAAATGGTTATCTTTATGGTTTAGAGTCCCTTCCATGTATGGTTATTGCAAGTTATTGTGTGGTAGAAATGTCTTCCAGAAGTAATCTCACTACTCACCCTGATATTTTGTTGTTGGAAGAATGAGTGCATGGCCCTGAAAGACATAAGAAAGTAAGCAAAGTTTGAAAATGATGCAGGCAAAAGCTAGTCATGGAAAGTCTGCAAACCATCTAAACCCAAAATACAAATATAAAGCAAAGTAAAAGACTGATAATAGATCTTTTGCAAGTGGTAAGAGGACAAAGAGATGGAGGGAGTGGAGAAAAGGAATAAAATTAAGAATTGTGTATATACACCAACTCTTTGTGAAGAATACAATCATCATGTATGGTAAACATGTATTAAACAATGGGAAAAATTATAAATCAAGGAAACGTAGGGGGAAGTATTTTGGCGTCTTGTTGTGGATTGGTTAAGACGTATCTTGTTCGTTACATTTTGTAATGGTTTTAGAATTTGTGAGTTTTTATAAATGCATACTTTCTTGTGATTTTTATAACTAACTTTATATTTACAGGTCAAAGAGAGCCCTTGAAAATCATACAAACCCCCAAATTTGGATACATTTCTTATGGTTAAAATTTACAGTCAAAACAATAGTACGGAATAGTTAAAGATTAAGTTTGTTTTTCTGTCTTCAGTGCACAAGGTACTATCTTTTCCCCAAAGAAATATAAGTGAAGATGTAGCCAACTATCATTTATTTTATTAAAATTTATGTAATCACTGTTTCCTAGAATGTAATCCAAAGACCAACGAATGAGACCAAACTAGAATAGAGCAGTTCTTGCCAAGTTTAATGATCTCGTAATAGTTGAGAGCTTCAAAGATATTTTGTTTCTATTTTTTATTATTATTATTTATACCAAACCCTGTGCAACAAGAAATAGTACTAATGATAATCATGGTCTTTTAAAAAATGAAAATATCAGAATTCTGCCCATTGTATAAAAATCCTAAAAATTACTCCCATAAGGCCATTTGGAAACAACCCAGAAATAGAAGTCTCAGGATCTTACAGAGTACATGGAAAGTATACAGAGAGGAAATTAATTCTATCCATAGTGAAAAGAAAAAATAAGGCTGCAAAACCACAAATAATGGGAAATCTCTCAACTCTATACATTCTTCAACAGAAATTGGGAACAGTTTCATGGTCATCTGGCTTAGAAAAATGGGTTGTCATTTAGTCAGAACACTTAACTCACAACACCTTCCAATGATTTCCTAACCCTAACCCATCAAATGGGCAACCTTTTTTGCTTTCTGAAAGGCATCCCTTCATGTCTGAGAGCAGCCTTTGGAGCTAGCGTGGCTGTTCCTCTTAGCATTCTTTGATTCTGTTTTGTCTTTTTTCTTTTTTTTACCTTATTTAAGAGAAAGCAGTAATTTGCCTACTTTAGGGAGAAGCTGCTCATTACTTATATTTCAACACTCCCATGCACCTTTCCAGTAGAGTGCCTGGAACCAAAGTTACCAGAGTCTTTCCTTGCTCCTGCCCCTGCTCTGCTATGTGGAGCTCTCTTTGCTGACATAAATGGAATCTGGACATAACCCAACAGTATCTGCTCCAAGACAAAGAGTTTTAGGTGAGCAACAGGGTTTCTCCAACTGCTCTTTGCCAGTCATTGATATGCGGGGACTGGGAAGTCCCTTTTTGCTCTTATTTCTTTTGGTTTTCCTGCTTATTTCCTATTCTTTGCTTACCTCCTTGTTTTTTCATTCTTTCTGTCTTTCTGTTCAGGATAACTTTTTGTTGTTGCTGTTGTTGTTTGTTTGTTCCTTTGTTTGTTTGCTGTACTTTTTAGTGCAGGATCTCACTACACAGATCAGTCTCAAAGTGATCCTCCTGTTTTCAGCCTGCCAAGTGCTGGGATTACAGGCCTGTGCCACGACACCCAGTTGCCATCAGTGGAGTCCGGGCTGGCTCAGCATGTGGAAAACTGAACTGTTCCCTGCATCTGCCTAACCAAGCACTTTAATACACTGAGCTATTTAGCCAGCCCTTGTCTTTCTCTTTCTTTTTTGTACAGAAAAAGTAGGGAGCTATAGCTTTGACTTTTCCAAATTAGGACTCATTTGCTTTCCTAAAATGACCACTCATGAGGTAAGAACCCGTATTCCCCAGGATATTTGCAGTGAGCAAAGTGACTGTGAGTTCCCAGACCTGAACACACCACACACACACACACACACACACACACACACACACACACACAGAGGCATTCCTCAATACCCCTCTTCTGCACCAGCAACCCAAGCCAGGCCCAAGCCAGATTTGCCATGGAGCATCCAGAGCATTAAACCCCAAATCCTCTAATTTCCAGCTTACTGGTTTTCCCATGGCATGAAACTATCCTTGTAATTTGAACTGCAAGTTAAGTAGATAGATTAAAGGAAAAATTTACTTCTTTTTTTTTTTTTTTGTCCTGTGTGACCTTAAAGATAACAGTAACCTAATCCTGTTTGTCCAGTCTGAACACAAAGTATCATCCACTCTCACCTCCCTCCCTTCCCCCTACCAGCTCTGGCAGCCCAGGTGGCTCACTCCTACCTCCAATTTACCTGAGGACCTTCTGCCTTTGGACTTTCATACAAGCTGTGAATTCTTCCTTAAAACTTTCCCATCTTTGTTATAGACAAGAAAACCCTGCTCACCCTTCCAACCAGTGGTGGTCCCCCTGCTGTCCACACACCTACTTTCCCAAGTCTCCTTAGCAGAATCCCCTTACCACTGACAGAATAGAACACCGTGCAGAAATCTCTCACTGTCAATTTCAGCTATTCTAGCCACTTATGTCTCTGCATCATATTTTATGCATTTATGCCTTAACTTAATAATTAGATTGGAAGACTTAGCGACATAACTTTTTGTATTTTCTTTTAGAAAAATATTTAGTTCAATCACCTATTCATTGCAGGTATTCTAAGAAGAGTGCTAAGTGCTGAATCCTTACCAATGGTATGAGCTACAGAGACCCTGTTTATAAAGTGCAAAGCTCTGTGGCTGCTGCAGCTGCAGGTATCTCACTTTGCCAAGGGTTCTGGGGCTGTGAACTTTCTGGCTGTCATCTGTCCATTGATGAAAACTCTTGCCTGGTAACCATGAGAAGATGATTTGAACACAAAAAATCAAAATGCACAAAAAAAGTGTTTTTCTCTGCAAAACTATGGTAAAAATGGCGAGAAATAAAACATCAAGCCTTGTAAGAATATGCAAATAGACAAAGAGTTACTGTTTTACAAAATCCCCAAGATAGATGGTATCTAGATTAGCTTAAATTATGGACTATACATCTCCATACATGTCTCAGATAATACCAAACATGGCTGATACATTTCACTATCCAAAAATAAGTAAAATTTACTTGTGCAAATAAGTACTGCAAAACTATCTCTCCTTGCACATATTAAAACATGGACTGTGTTCTAAAGGTATATTCAAACGACACAAGTACATATATTTTGTGGTACCCAACTCCTCATATCTGATTTCTGGTTTTTATCGTGCATTCTGCTATGTCTGCCTTGAAGACCATATCTGTGCTGAAATCATCCTGTGTCATACATAGTAGCCAGCACATAGCTTTCCATATATGCATTGATTAATTTCTTATTGTTGAGATAAAATATCTGACATCCGAAGCTGAATGAGGAAAGATTTATTATAGCTCAGTTTGTAGAGAAGTCAGTCTACAGTCCACACAGGCTCCAAGGTAGCATTGGATAGCACAAGAAAAACAGTCCATAAAAGGGTGTGCAGAAAAAACAGCCAATCTGCTTTCCATCTTTCCTTTTACTTCCATCCAGGCTACAAGCCTGCTGGTTGGTGTCACCTGCACCCAGAGTGGGGCTGTCCGGCAACCATTCTAACATCCTGAACAACACTAACTAAATCAGCAGAATAGTTTAGTCACTGATCTCTTAATCTATATTCACACACCCTAGATCAAACTACCTCCTAAAAGCCTCACCTAAGAGTGCCCGAGGCTTTGGGGATTCATCTAGGTACGAGCCACAAAAATATAGCATCTCCAATAAGTATTGCTTGAATAGATAAAAGAATCAGTGCTTTCTCATAGTTGGCAAAGCTTGAGAAAAACAAATATTATGGTGCCAGAAATAGGCTATCCAAGGCTGAGGATCATCCAAAAGGTGATTTGTCTAATATCTGCAAAGGAGAGTCACACAAGTAAACAAAGCCAAGTGTATTGACCTGTGCCAGACCTAGCAGCAGGCTGAGAGCACCAATCCAAAGTGACCACATCTACTGCAGGAATGACCATTCTGTGGGTAAACTCCACCTCCTCACCTACTCACCCCATAAATATCCACAGGTGAGGTAAACAAAGTAAAATAAATAAAGCACAGACTGAGTCCTCAGAAAGTTCCCCGTCCATTGGAAAAGAGACTGTATTGAAAATAATTGCAATCAAGGGACAAATTCTTTTTAAAAAGCTAATGGCTAAGGGATTCCAATAATGGGAGTACAAAAAAATAGTTTTCCTTCCCTTCTGGTGAAGAAACAGCATTGGCTTCAAAAAAGAGATGACATTAAGTGCAATTATACTGAAGTAAAAGTTAGTCAACCAGAGTGAAAAACATTCACAATATGAAAATATTTTAGGGTAGGCAAGTAGTCCATGTAAACTGGTAGGAAAAATAGAGAGAGAATGGTAAGATCAGGAAGAAATGCAATTGCTGTGGCTAAGGTATGGACTGGTCCAAAGAAGGAAAGGAAAAAGATGTGTCTCAGAAATGCCAGGAACCAATTGTGGTGAACTTGAAAGCAACAGTCAGAAAGCAACAGTTGGAAATTTCCTTCTCAAAAAAAAAAAAAAAAAAAAAAAAAAAAAAAAAAAAAAAAATATATATATATATATATATATATATATATATATATATATATTTGTGTGTGTGTGTGTATATATATATATATATATATATATATATATATATATATATATATACTTTTTTTTCAAGATGAGCTCAATGAATGAGAAAAGCTATAGAAATACAAATCAAAGGAAGGCTGCCTATGCTTAAGTGTGTCAGTTATGTTTCTTTGGTTACTTAAGTTCCAGGAACAAGCGCTGCTTCACTGAAGCCCAAAGGGAAGCTATTGGCTGGACCCAAGGAGCAGCCTGTGAAGTCCAAGCAAGGCTAGAAGTCCAGGCTGAGACAGAAGCAGGGTTCTTGCCCAGGTCAAGGGAGCAGGGACTGCTCAACAGTCTGACACAATCACAGAAGAAACAGAACTCCAGCTAATGCAGAACTTTTATCATTCAGCTCAAAATTCAAATTCCAGAGGGAGAAATCACATTCCTTAGCTAGTGGAGTGGGGACTCCCAGATAAACAGTCTCACCAGAGTGCACCCAACAAGGGAAGTGCAGATCTCTAAAAAGAAATCAGGCCAGGGTCAAAGACCAATGGCCAAAAGCACACACACAAGACAAACGTTCTCTGCAGTAAGCGACACTCTAGAAGGGGAAACAAGCACAGGAAGAGGGAAATGCAGATAGCGAAAGCAAACAGTCCTGTGCTACTGAAGAGCAGCATCTGCTCTCTCCTGGGCACAACTAGATAAAAGCGTGGACAAAAAATGCGCACCACCCACGTGTTCCTAGCACATGTCCCTGGTACCCCCGAGTCCTGTTGTGAAATTCTGTATCATTTCTAGTGTTTTTACTATTTTTCATTCTCTTTAAAAATGTATCAAGAAAAGAACAAGTCTAAAAACAATGGGAACTGAAAGCAATAGGTCTGTCCAGTTTCTTCTCCCCAAGTATTAAAAACTTACTCAATTGTATTTCTGGATTTAAGTTACTCAGTCGTTTCAATTATTTTTTCTTTCTGTTTTTCATTTGTGTATTTGGTACAGGATCTCACTATGCAGATTGGACTCATAGTGATCCTCCTATTTTCAGGCTCCTCCGTGCTGGGATTACAGGTGTCTGCCACCACACCCCGACTCTCTTTCGGCTCAGCAGACCCCGGGGATGGAACCAGAGCAGCATGCAGGACCAGAGATCAAACCCTGGTCCCTGTCCTTGCCAAAGCAGGTGCTTGCCAAAACAGGTGTTTAGTCCGTTGAGCTATCTCGCCAACCCACAACTGTTTTAATTATACCCAGTTATAATTTAATAGATGTGAATTAGAAATTCATATTTCTAAAGATGTCTTTTCTGTATTCAGGTCCAAACCAAGCAGGCCATCAGATACAGGCATAGCCAGGAGATGTACCAATATTTGTTGAGATAATTGGCACAACTGGTAGAACCAGTAGCCATAGTGACACAGTCGTGCACTATGATCATTGTCTAACATGTAAAGAAAAAAAAACCCTAAAACTAATGGGTTTACTGTATGCTGTGCTACCTAGCCCACTGTGAGTCTTGTGTGAGATGCAGAGTTCGAGAATGTCTTGAATAAGTCTGAAACAATGCAAAATGGATTTCAGAGAAATATCCCTTTAATATTTGATCTCTTGTTCTTTTAATCTTGTTAACATGTTAATATCATGTTAACATCTCTTCAGTAGTAAGATTAATAGATTAGTAGGTAATATTGAGGACATTTATATAATGGGCATTATGTAAGTATGTACCTGCCTATCAGAATTTCATTCAACATGCCTTGGTTTTCTTTTTTTAAAAGATTATCTCATATATATATATATATATATATATAGATAGATAGATAGATAGATATAGATATAGATATGTTTATGTATTTCGTACAGGGTCTCATTACACAGCTTGGGCTCATAGCGACCCTCCTGCTTTCAGCCTCCCAAGCCCTGGGATTGGTGGCATGCGCCACCACACCCAGTCTCAGTCTCCATCTGAGCCAGCCCCAGGGGCAGGGCCAGCCAGTGCATCAGGGATAGAACACCAGTCCCTGCATCTGCATAAGCAGGCACTTTAATCCGCTGAACTATCTGACTAGCCAGCTTTTCTTTTTCAAGCCGAAGTTTACTGTCAAAATTTCCAGTCCTATAGAAGACTTAGCGCGACAGTACAATGAGTACTCAAATACCCTCCACCTACACTCACCAGCTACACTTGCCTTCTTTCCTTCTCTCCATGTGCATGTTTTTTCCAGATTGTTTGACAAAACTCAAGGGATGTTGTAGTTAGTTTTAAAAAACCACCTGAACCGTGTTTTTCTAAAGAAAATATTATTTTCACATAATGGTAGCCAGCTATGCATCTGGGGTCATACTGTGTCTTCTCTGTGTTCACCCACTTGGTATGATAGAAGGCAAGATGTGTGCATGGAGTAGAAGTAAAACTGGCAAGTTTCACCCAAGCAGCATGCAAAAGAAAGAGTGCCTACCTATAGTAGGCACCATGTTATATTTTTGTGTATAGATACATAGATACAGTATTTTATTACATATTTTCTTTTTATTTTTCTTATAAAACATGCCCAATTTAGTACAATATTACATAAACATTTGCTTTTACAAGTGCAGGAGGCAGTTGGAAGTGGGTCCTCAGGTGAGGCAGTTACCATTGACAGTTTGAAACAAGGAACAGTGGGATGAGGGAAAGGAGAACAGTAAGGAAGAAGGAAGGGAAGAAGAGATAGAGATAGAGATAGAGATAGAGATAGAGATAGAGATAGAGATAGAGATAGAGATAGAGATAGAGATAGAGAT
>PVJA010003191.1:0-97844 GCA_004027025.1 Myocastor coypus
TTTTGTAGCCCAGGCTGGTCTCGAACTCACAGCGATCCTCCTGCCTCAGCCTCCCAAGTGCTGTGTTCTGTTTTTCTTATAAAGCCCCAATAATTATTTCCTTCTCTCCTCAAGATTATGAAGTTGTAAGGAATTAAACACCCAGCACAAGGCTCCCAATAAAGAACATTTGAGATAGAATTCAGACTCAGGCTTGTCTGACCATAAATGCAGGTTGTTTTTCTTATTCTGCGCACTTCATCCATTTGGGAAATGGAAGTAGTGGAAGTTACAGATTATGCAACTGGTCTTGGACAACTTAGCATTCTGAGGTGTGTGTCCCTTTGCATTTTGGTACATTGCTATCATTTTGTCTTTTTTAGATGGCTGATAGTAGTTTATTTATAACTAAGAACTGACAGTCTGTTTATCCAAATAGCTCTTTGAAAGGTTCCAATTATGGTTCCACCTCATCTCTGAAGGCTAGTGATGGAAAGTCAAAGTAACACTATCTCTGTTGCTTGTTTAGGTACAAAATGGAGCAAAAAGCCACTGCCGAGAGGAGGTTGTGACTATGCTTCAGTAGAGGTCAGTACTGAGCATGGCCTCTGGGATGGACATGGGTAGCTGTGTGTCTTCTGAGAGGTCGAGTTCTCCCTGGAGGCTCTGGCTTCTCGTCACACTCTTTCTCACCAGAACAAGCCAGCTAAGTCACAGTGGGCTTCCTGTCAACAGATCTGCCACAGTAGTAGGGCCACTTTGAACAAGACCCTCTGGTACTGAGCACTGGAAGCACATCAAAGATAAAGGATGTAGAATTATGGCTTTTGAATAGAGTTGAGCCTTCTGAATGGGGGAGGAAAAGATGAGATCAAATTTGTCACAGGCTGGGGTTCTGGGGGATTCTCAGCTTCTGGATGCTGACGTGTGCTCTTGTTTTAGTGCTCTGAGAAGGCTCTGTGCACCAGGATGAACATCTCTCCCACCATGCCATGAGCAATGGTGCGAGAGCCATTGGAACCTGCTGCCCCTCACTGTCCTTCCTATACCACAGCCCCTTAGGGCCTTGGCTTTAGTACTATGGCTCTTCTTCCCGCATCAGACTGCTGGCTGTGATGTGATTCTATATTAAGTGGCTGTGTGGAAGTCAAAGAACTTACCATGCATCACAGGGAGGAGCTCACTAGACAGCTTACTCCACAGATTGGCTGAGACTCAGGCTGAGTGCCTCATTTGGACTTGGGTCATCTAAGCTTGACCCTCAGCCTTGCTACATACTAACTGTGGCCTTCAGCAGGCTGCTTAGGTCCTCTGAGCCTTTGCTCTATTGACTGTAAAATGGGGATAGTACTCATTTGTCAGAGTTGCAATAAGGAAGGATAGTTCATCTCAGCCTTGTTTTCTTATCTCTCCAGGACAGTGGTATAGTTACATGAGCATCACAGGTCCTTCTCAGCTCAAGAGTTTATGTCTGTCCATCATCACCTTAGGAAAATTCTCACACACTGATCCTATCTTGAATCTGACAGTGCTTACTTCTCCATGCTGACTCCCCAAGTCTAATGCAACAGAGTAAGACGACCTTTCAAAAGGATCTTGATCATGCTAGCTACCTGCCATTTGTCAACTGCAACCATGCCTCCCCGACTACCCCCTCTAAGCCCTCCTCTGTTCCTTCAGGAAATGCTCCACAGACTTTGTTCCCTGGCTCCCTTTTCTGTCTGCTGTGCTGGTTGCTTTTGGTCAGTGAAGCAGGAGATGAGAGGCTGAGAGTGGGTCTGGACTATTTTGATACTGCTCCCTTCTGTCTCCCCAAAACCTCTGAGCCCCACTTGTGCCAGCCAACAGCTTCTCCCAGGCTCAGCTCTGGCTGGGCTCAATTAATACCCTTGCCTCCCTGCTTTTTCCATTGTAAGGATAGAAATGTTTACTGGTGGTGGTTGTCTGTGGTGCATCCATCTCCTTTACTGGCTCTATTTACCCCACAAATAATTCCTTCATTAAACTCTGCCAGTGGCATTTTGTTTTCTGGCTGACAGGACTTTGACAGCAGCAACTGGACCTATTTTCTTCATAATTTGAAAAACATGTGTGTAAGGTAGACTACGTAAGGTTTGTGAATAAACAGTTGAGACTGTGCGATGACCATGTAGGGGTTAGTGAATTCTTTTTACATGGTTCACTTCCCTGATTTATGAAATAAAAACTGATCTTGTGAATACTTCTACTGATTGACCCATGTGGAAATTTCACTGATACCTACTTTAGGGTGGGGGCAGGAAGATCCGGCTGAACATTTAATTTGGTATCCTTCCTACCTGAGATAAATGCTTAATTCGTCTTCTGCACCGCATAAGTATGAAAATCACTCTGCCTTCCCTTATTGGGGGAAGAGTTTTGAATTCTTTATCTTTATTCAGAATAGGTTCACACATTCTTGGAGAATCAAGCCTTCGCACTCAGAGCACCGGGCGATGGGGCAGTGGCAGAGCGCCAGGAAATGTGAGCATGTGTGCCATCCCTGTTAAGCAAGCAGGTCATAAGCTTCAGCGGTCACATAAAAAATGAAGTGAAGCATAACCAAGGAGCCCTAGCAGGACGGATACAAGCAGAGACTCCAACACAAACCAAAAAATGAAACAAATAAAAATAAAAATTAAAAAGAAGAAAAAAAAAACCATGAATATTTAGTGAGGGACAAAAGATCAAAGGAAAAAGCCAAGGTTATAATTATGTAAAATGTTCTATGCTTTTTTCACCACATATTTGCTATGGTTATAAACATGTTTGAAGATACATGTGTTTCAGTTAATACCAGTTAATCTGGGTTATCCAGCTATCACCACCTTAAAGCATGGGTTAGACAGATTTTCTCCTGCTGTGAAAGGTGCTAAATTCACAAACATGGAGCTGTGGTGGGAGGGGTTTTATATATCTGAAGGTAGCAGGGGCCCATGTTTGTTTATTTCACACTTGCAGGATGCTGGCCATATGTAGCCTTCAGACCACTGAGCGCTTGGGCTCTGTGCAGCAAGCGCTGCTGCTCTACGGGAAAGAGGAAGAGCAGAGCAGGAGCTGAGCACCACGTGCCACGAAGGGACAACACTCCCCAGCCAGCTCCTTTGATTCGCCAGATGCTGAGGCACTGATCAGGGTTCTTTTGCACAGCTCACAGAAAACATGTCATGTGGGATGAGGCATGAGCACACGTGTGCTCTTGTTTTAGTGCTATGAGAAGGCTCTGTGCACCAGTACGAACATCTCTCCCACCAGGCCATGAGCAATGGTGCGAGAGCCGTTGGAACCTGCTGGCCCTCACTGTCCTTCCTATACCACAGCCCCTTAGGGCCTTGGCTTTAGTACTATGGCTCTTCTTCCTGCATCAGACTGCTGGTCCTTCTTTCTTTTCAAATTTTAATATATATTACATATTAATATATATTGTATATATTTCATGATATATATGTATATATCTTATAAAACTGTTCCATATTAATAATATACTAGATATTTCCAAAGAAGCAATTGTTGTACAATATTGATATCATATTTTAGCAATCTGCCTCTTCGAATTTATAGCACTTAAACATCCAAGCCCTTTTCTTGTAGCTTTTGTGTCACCTACGTCTTCTTACTGTGCAGCAGCACTGCAGATCTTCTTGCTGCAGTCCAACTACATTAAGTAGTGCTTCATCCACATTCCCCCATCTTTCCCTCTCTGGAAACTACCACTTTGCACTCAGCCCCTGTAAGATCAACTCTTCTGTGTCCTGCACCTCAGGGTACAGTGATATCGTGCAGTACTTATTTGTCTGTGTGGAAGTCTCTTTCACCAGTACATGAATGCTATGTGTTCATTCTTTACTTTCCTTTAGGAGCTAATATAACTCATAACATTTTCCTTTTGTGTTTGACAGACAGGTATATCAGCATAAATTCAGTAATATTCATGTGCTTAAACAGCAAGAATTTTTCTTTTGCTCAAAGCCTATACAACAGTCCAAATAGGTAGATGAGGTGCCATCTGAGTGGGGTAGAGGTAGGGAGGCCGTCAAGTGTGGCCTCCTGTCACTACCTCCCTCCTTCCTCAATGGCTCTAAGTAACCTCTATGATTCTTTGCAGGGTGGGGATAATTTCTCAGAGAAGACCCAGAAAGCATATGCCACAAAAGAAAGATCAATACATTTGACTATGTTAAAGCAGTTTCTGTCTTTTTTTTTTTTTTAAAGGTGTCCTATGTAAAAATAAGTAAATAGACAAATAAGTTATAAATTGGGAGCAGATATTTTCAGCTCTTGGGATAAGAAAACATTTTGTTTCTAGATCATATGATAAGTAGAAAATTAGCTAGAAAAGCATCAACATTCAAAAAAATGGACATAAGCAATTTCTAGAGAAGGGAAAGAACTGACCTCTTACTAATAAGGATGTTATATAACTTCAGACATATCAGGTAGATAAATGTTTTAAAACTCTGACAATAGCTATTATGGGAAAGAATGTGGGGAGCTCTAATATACTCCTAATAGGTATGTGAAATGGCATAAGTGTTTTGGCTGGCAACTGGCAAGGTCAAGCAGAGAGAAGTTACACAGATGTGCAGAGCCCGCAGGTGGTGATATATCAAATGATCTAGAGAACATCTCCATGTGCCCAGAGTGACACATTTACATTTGAGATCTCCTTGTAGCTGTCTTTGAAATGGCAGCCACTTGGAATCATATTAATTTAGTTCATTTTGTGCAACTATAACTGAAAAATTGAGGCATTGAGGCTAGAAATTTTGTTAAGAACAGAGGAGTACTTCTTACAATTCTGGCAGAGGAGAAGTCCAAGATAGCGACTCACATTTGGGCAGGGCCTCTGAGCAGCATTATCTCATGGTGGAAGGAGAAGGGACAAGAGAGCGCAAAGGGAGAAGGGACTTAGCTTGCTCTTCTAGCACGCACACTTCCATGACAAGGGAAGCTCCTGTGGCGATGAGAGTAATCTCTGCACAAAGGCAGAGCTCTCCCAAGACCTCTCATGACTTCTCCAAAAGTCAAAGTTCAAGGCTTCCTCTGGGGATTAAGTTTCCAGCATTGAAGTTTTTAAGGATGCATTCAAGCCACAGCACACACTGCTGACATGTGAATCGGTAAATAAACTGTAGGTTATTTGTTCAGTGAATCACTATTAAACAATCAAAATTAGGTTTACCTGTAGCAGTACAGAGAAGTATTGAAAAATGTAATGTAGAGTGGAAGGGCAAGCTGCAAAGTGAAAGGCGCAGTACGTTTTCATCTGTGTGAGATCGAAGCAGCAGCAATATAGAATGATTGATGGGCATATCCGTAGATGTCCGAGTATAGGATCCTGAGTAGAGAGGAGTGACACAATTTAGGAGCAGGCATCTGCTGCAGGACAGTAGAGAGGGCTGAGAGCTTGGAGTGTAGCATACTGGGCCATTCTGCTCTTTTTTGTTTTTGTTTCCAAAACTTAAAAGATCTGAGTTAAACATGGAAAATTGATTGCACTTAGTAAGTCTGGGTAGTGAGAAAGTGGATATTTGTCATAAGCTATGCTGTATGTACTTAAAAAAGAATATTTTCTTGGTTCTTTTGAAAGAGTGTCTTACTGTGTAGTTCAAGCTGGCTTTGACCTTGCTATGTGGTCGGTCCATGCTGTCTTTGAACTCAAAGTAATCCTCCTGCTTCAGTCTCCTGAGTGTTGGAATTACAGGCATGAGCCACCACCCTAGTTTATCTCTGAAATTTTTATAATAAAATTCAAAAACTTCTATGGAAAGTATTATCACTATTAAATTGATTAACCTCAGCTATAATTTCTAGCACAAAATTCTTTCCTCTTCATTGTCCAACTCTTGATCTTATTTTAAAGGCCACCCTACATAGATGTGCTCCAGGCTCTTTTTTAAAAATGTATTTAGCACAAGGTCTATAGGGTTGTACTATATAGATGGGACTCATAGTGATTCTCCTGTTTTCAGCCTCCCATGTGCTGGGCTCTAGTCATGTACCACCAAACCCAGTCGCAATCGCTGTCTCAGCATGCCCTGGGGGTGGGGCTGACATGGCAAGCCAGGGATTGAACTCTCTGCTGCATTCTGCCTACGGAGGCGCTTTAGTCCATGAGCTATCTGGCCCACCCTCAGACTCTGTTTCTAAGTGAGATGATCTATGGTAAGGCTTTAACACGAGGCCACCATGTCAGTGTCCCATTTTGACAGCATTTATGCAGCAGGATGTGTGGTATGCATATTATATAAATAATAGACAGCTATCATAGACTTCCATGCTCCTAATCATTGGTGTGTGAGTTTGTTATCTCGTAGTTCTATAGTTGAGAGGCTCAGTGGGTTGAGCTGCTTTCTCTACTCCGAGTGGTGTAAGATGGCAATCAAGATCTTGGTCTCCTTGGAATTCAGGGAAACTCATTCAGGGAGACTTCAGACTAATCTAGGATAATGACAGAGCTCCCTGTTGCCCACTGGTAGGGCTTTGGACCTGTTTCCTTCTGAATTTTCCAGTTGGGTCATAGCTAGCTAACCACAGAAATAAGCCCAACTCCCAAGCCTCTTATCTTGACCACTATGTCAACCTGATGGGTCTGTAAATTTGGGAATTAAAATGAAGAGATCACTGCTGTGTCCCTGTTTCAGTTTCCCTTTGCCAATTTTCTTGCAGTCCTCTGATACAGGAATAGTGCTGCAGAGTGAGCCCCGAGGGATGGTCCTGAGAGCACTTTCCATTTAAAGAGTAAATGGAGTTTTGTTGTTTATATGGTAGTGACCCAGTCATGTGTCTGTATATATGATTCTTATGTTACTGACATGGACCCTATGACAATAGTTGTGTTGTAGGTCTTAGGTATGACACACATATATGTAGGGTCATATGTAATCAGAATCAAATATAAAAGAGTAGTCCTAGGAAATGGTCACATGTACAAACAAGAGTAGACGGTGAAAGGCTGGGAATCAATTACTATTTATTGAGTGCCTAGGAAGCAAAAGATGCTATAATACTTGTGATAGAAAATAAGTGATCTCAATGTCCTTTTCCCACAAGGCCTTATATTCTAGAGGTTACCAGGAGACTGACAGTAAGTAAACATTAGGCATCAAAAATTAGCAGCTATATAGTATTTCAAAAAATGACAGAAGCTTTGGAAAAGTAGAACAAGATAAGGAAGGCCAGGAGAGACAATGGAGAATAGTTTTCACTGTATTTTTAAAAATAGGGTGCTCAGATAGGATTTATGCAGAAGCTGGCAAAAGACCCCGATTCAACCTATTAGATTACTGAAGCTCTGGGATAGGCAGTTTTTGGATTTCCATCAGTGTTATTCTAAAGTATAAGTATATACTTAATATCCCATCAGCAAAACAGGAGCTCTGAAAGAAAGATTCTAAGGAGAAGAGAAGAATCCAGACTAATAGAACACATTCAGGCTTTTGCCATCTATAAAGACACAGTGAAATTTGTTTCTGTATGCATATAACTTGTGTGTTTTGCAGTTAAGTGTTATATAAAGTGTTTTTAATTAACAAAATGGACAACATCATAATCTGTCATTCTATAGTTTCTAAGTAGCATAATCCAACCCTGTTTTAAATCAGTTTTCTTTGAGTGAAATAAATCCTTATTGATGAATGGGGATTTTACCAAGACTATAGAAAGATCTCCTGGGAGGGCCTCTCTCCAGGGCTTGAGAAGGAGAACCTGCAGCTTGCTTCTCAGGCTTCATGCCCAGATAGAAAAGATGGGAGTCACACACCCTCTGGCAGCAGGCCAGAACATATCCGCATCATGGGATGGGTGGACTCTGTTCCATCTGACAGGCTCCCTTTTAAATGAGCAAGCGATCTGGTCATTATTATAGTAAAATACTCGTTGCTGTTCATTACCCTCTAAATAGCACCCCTTGCTTCGAACACACGGATCCCATTGGTCTCGCCACTTTGTGAAGCAATTTACAGTTTATGTTTACAGAAGTTTCTGTGAAATAAAAACATTATGGAGTCTGCACAGCAAGCTTTCACTAGAGCCGGCATTGTGTGCCTTGTGCCTCTTTCCCTCCGAAATCAAAGTGACCATGAAAGGTAATGATTTGAGTTGATTCAGGACACTGGGGTGGCCATGGCAGCACAACTACAAACATGAAAGAAGACATCCAGAGCTGCCTCGGAAAGTGGGGAGAATGATGGGAGAAGTGTGCTTGAAGAGAGAACAAATACTGGGGAGAATGGCAAAGTGTCTTTTACTGTAATAATTAAAAAAACCTTTAAACAGTCACTGTAATATTTTTCTTTTTACAGTCGTATCAAAGCTCTAAGCAGCTTTGGAAATGCTGGACAAAGAGCCACAGATGAATAACATGAAGTCTAGGCCACGGGTGGGTGTCTTGCCTTGCTGTTTCCCTGGGAGATGGGGGTCATTCTCTGGCTTTCTCAATGAAGTTACCTTACTTGATTGCATGGTCAAGAACTTCAAGTCTGTGTTTCTAAGTTATGTTCTCTGCTTGGCAAGCATGAGGTCCTGAGTTCGATCTCTGGTAAATATATATATATATGGGAGAGAGAGAGAAAGAGATTCTCTTTTTTTTTTTTTTTTGAGACAGGGTCTCACTATGCAGCTGAGGCTGGCCTTGAGCTCACTTTTGTAGCCCAGGCTGGTCTCGAACTCGCACTGATCCCCCTGCCTCAGCCTCCCAAGTGCTGGGATTACAGGCGTGCGCCACCACGCCCCGCGAGATTCTCTTTGAAGAGTGAGTAGGTGGGAAAGGTTTGTTTGTCTTTTTTTTTAAATTGGTTGACTTTTGAGAAGATGGAAACCAGGTCTAGGAAATAGAGAAGTAAATATAAGATATTAATAGAAGAGAAAGCAAAGGGGCCATTCAATGGTAAGGGAGACTGAGGATAAATTAAGTTCAGAGTGTCACATGCCATGCCAGCAAAGATAAATAACACATAATTTCTGCCTTTGAGTAGCTCATGGTTTAAAGGAGAAAGTCTGAACCTTTTGAGTCTGATGAGGTGAATAATATTAAATGTATTCAACCCACTCACCTTAGTAGTAAAAATACTCTGGGTTGTGACATTCACAAATAAGTCACTTTGCAGATTATGTACAATTCCAACCTTGGCAGCTAGGGATCCTCTCCTTTCTCAGTCCGTATTGTGCAAGTGACTGTTGATTCCCTGCCTTTATTTCTCACAAGTGCAATGAGTGGAGGTAACAGGGCTGGTTGATGAGGACCTGCCCCTGGCGGTAGCAGGAGGCTTTTATGGACTTCCACCAATTATTGTTTCCTTTCCATTTAGAGACAGGAACGTGACCTCTGTTTTCCTGCAGATAAAACCTAGAGGGTGGCTTGATGCTTTGGGAGGGGAAGAGAGAAAATCTTTCTGCTGGATGCAGTGCAGTGTGCTTGTGAGACCTGGAACTTCAGCTACAGTGTTGCTGTCCTAAAGGAAATCAATCTGTGATAAAGTCGGCGGATCCAAGGGAATAGCATATCTAGGGAGCTAGAGCCAAGTACAAAGGATACTTAAGTCTGTATCCTGCACGTGTACAGATCACACACTTACATACTTATCTATATTTTCGTATAGCAGCTAATACATTTTCTTAATTGTGTAACCCAGTTTGAGTCAGGTGTTGGGAACCTACGGATGGTGCTGATCCACACAATTCTCAGCATCACAGCTAAGAACTCTCCTGGTTCAGAGGAAGTTCACATACATTACCAGACTGACAAATGAAATAAATAACCCGCTGCTGATAACATTAAAATCGGAGAGCAAGTCATGGTAATAGGAAAGATATCCTTGGATTGGGGTCGTAGCAATTAGTAGTGGTGGTATATAGTGAAGGAGACAGAAGATGGGAGAGAAAACTTTAGAAAGGAAAATGCACTGCACTTATGTTTCTTGATTGGCTCTATACATAACTATATAAAAATAATAAGTTGAGTTCTGGCCATAAAACTATAAATTCAGAAACAGTATTGTAGAGGTATTGCGAGAAGAGGCCCCTTGAATATTAGTTGGTAAGTTTGGACATGCTAATTTGAACATGGTACAAGACTGCCAGACTAAGCAATGAAGCTCAAATCCAAAGTTGCAGATGTATTACAACAACTTGGAAGCCAGGAGTATTAAAGCAACCTGTGAAGAAAATAAACATTTGATCATTAGCAGGCACATAGGAATGAATTTGAGTGAGTGTAGCATATTTCAAGCAGCATGATAGCCCTCCAGAGATGGTAGTGCTGTGATTCATTATTTTGGCAAATAAAATACACCACATCCTTCCACTGCAATGTTTGTGCCTTTCTTTAAGATTATTTTCTTTCTCTCTCCTACCGTTTTCCCTCTTTCATTTTTTTTCTCCATTTCTCTTGTGTGTGGATGCTGACCTTTTTGTGTACTTAGTGACTTTAGGTGTGGTTTACATAGCTTCAGCCTTAGTTACAGGCAGTTCCTCCACCTTGACTGCATGGAGAAAAGTTTCACTTTTTCCTGGAAATTGCCTGAGTCAGCTTAAGTATCCCTGATAAAACAGATCCCGTAAGTCCAGTACGCTCCATGTGGGCAGAGAAAGGAGAAAGCAGTGCGCCAGCTGTTTAAATAATGAGCACAGGATTCCCTTTAGGGGGTTCCTTTGCGCAGGAAAGAAAGTGAAGGCAGGATGGAGTGGGCAGGAGGCCTGCAGGATGTCTGAGAAATTACGTGGGAAGAAGACAGAGTGTTGGTAGGAAGGCCTCTGAGTGCTGGAGGACAAAGCCTGCAAAAGAGGTAAGGCTGAACCAGAAACATCTTTGAGTTTCACAGTTCCAAACGTAGCTTGGTTAGTATTTAACAAGCTGCAGGAGCAGAAATGGATGAACAGTATTTAGGAAATTCCAAGCGTGGCCTTTCTATCTCATGCTGTAAATTTTATCTTGCTGCTCTTACTGGAAGTGGGTAGGTTCACCCAGGTCATTTTTATAGTTGGAGAATGTCCCATAAATCAAACACATCCTCTTTCCGGTTTCAAATGCTCAAATTTATAGGCCACAGCAGGACTGGTAGGCATGAGTCTGCCCACGTAGAGCTCTCCTGCATCTTACTGGGTTGGTAACCTCCCAGGTTTGTTAGACAACCAGCCTGCCTTCCTTTCTCTTCTTCCCTCTCTTCCATCATTCATTCAAAAGATGAGGGTGCGGTGCTGTGATTGGGGTTGGGCATATGAAGGTGACTCACATGGGCTTCTGCATTAAAATAGGCTGGTCCCTAGCTGAGGATCCAAAATATGAGAAGTTAAGTGAATAGATGGAAGCAAGAGTATCAGGAAGAACTTAGAGCTGTGAGGACCTGTGTTGGTAGGAACTCTGTAGTAGGGAGTGTGGATGCTCATCCAGTTATACTGGGGTACAAGGGAGCCACCAGATGCCTCCTGAGAAGGGGGTGCCAATGTGCACAGGCTACTAGGAAGTTCTGATACCAAGAATAACATTTTAGATGGTGGAGCAAAGCTCTTCTTCAGTGGCTTGAGAAGCTGGAGTTGCAAAATTTCCATAGTCTTCCATAGGCTGTTGGCTGGAGAGAAAATTGTCTTTTCCCTAAGAGGGTGTAATTGGGAAGTTTTTATATCCAAATTAAAAATAAACATAAATATATATTGTTGACTCAGTAATTCTATGTCTAGGCATCTGCCCTCTTAGTCTAAAGAAAAGGACAGATGTATAAGCAATTTCATTACATTTTTCATAATGGTGACAACTCATATTAACTTAGCGCATGCTGCAGAAATTATTGTTGCTATGCAACAATGTAAAGTAATAGTAATAATAACAGAGATTTATGTATGGAGTTAAGATGGGTTAAGAAAGAAAGGGTGCTACAGAATAATTCATGGACTCTATTTTCAATTATTTAACAATTGAATGCACCCATATACATACTAATGTCTGTCTGTTTCAATATGTAGAAAAAAGCTGGAAAGATGTATATCTTTTTATTTATTTTTTTCTTGTTTCAGAACCTTTGTTTATTCACTCATTTCTATGGCTGGCTCAGCCCGCCCCCAGGGCAGGGCTGGCGCAGCATGTGGTGCCGGGGATCGAACTGCGGTCGCTGAAGCCGCCCAAGCTTTCCCAAGCAGGCGCTTTAGACGGCTGAGCCATCCCGCCGGGCCCGGAAAGATGTATATCAAGTTGACTGAAGCACCTATTTCTGGACAGGAATGTCTTGGGGAATACAAAATAGAGTAGGTAAGAGGAATATGAACTTGTACTTTATATATTGCAAACTATTGGAATATTTCTTTGAGTCTCATATATATGTATATATATATATATTCATGTCTCATACTCCTAAAATATAAAAAAGTACATTTAAAATTCCCATGGCACCTGAAATGTCACCAGTGGCGGAAGGCAGGAAGCTACTCTCCAGAGAAGCAGTGAGTTTTAGCTGTGTAGAAGTGCCCTTTGTCATTCTGAACATTCCCATAAGGGAAAAGGCCTTCAACTTGAGTTTTAAAAGTCAAATCAAGGATTCTAAGGCAGTGGTTTGTGAAAATGTGACATCTTGGTTGAAGCTCTGGCTCTGCCTGTGTGGCACCATAGCGACAGTGTGGAGAAGGCCAAGTTCAGTCAATTTAACTAGTTACTTCAACTTCCAAATTTGGCCCATGTGCAGCTGAGTGATACCCATCCTTATCACGGACAGTGATCCTAATTATCAGCTTGTGGTGTCACCTTTCCTACAAGTAGCTGCTCCTTCTTCATCCGTCCAAGGTACTTGCCTACTACTAGCTTAAATTGTTGATTTATTTGTTGAGGAAATTTCTGGAACTGGTGCTTGGCAGGAATGGAGTGGGCAGGGCTTTCTTAGTCCAAGAGACAAAATCGGTCCTATTTTCAGGGAGATGCACAGGAAGACTGGGTATTGGGGTCTAGAGGATGTACACGTGAGCCCTGTCCCTGCCCCACACTGGCTCTGTGACAGGGAAGCAGTTTTCAACATCTCTGGACCTTACATTCCTTGTTTGTAGGTGTGGAGAATATCCTGTGATTCACCTGTTTGCTGTAAGGATTAAATATAACTTGTTCAGCACTTCACACAGTGCTTGCGGGGTAGACCTATGTGTTGAAGAAAATCCTTTATGTATTTTTAGAGATGTTTCATTCTAATGCGATTATTTGGTCCAAAGCTTTCCTTCTCATTTGCTTTTGTAAATTCAGCAAATATTTCTCTTCTGCTTTGAGGAATAGCCTGGGATTTATTAGGTTAAAGGAGAATGTGTTCGTGGAGTTGGGTGGAGGCAACAGACTGGGGTGTCCCCTTGGGAATTCTTACGTCCTATCAGTGACTTCAAAATACCTGGTAACATTGGAAAACAGATTTCAATGAACTGATAATTGCAGGGGAAATAAGATTTCAGAATATTTACCAAGAAGACACTCAGGTGGGTAGTTACTGTTTGGTCTGAGCTTTAGGGGCAATTTTATTTTGTATCCCTCCCTATTTTGCCTCTGTAGAGAGAGTCCTTTGGGGATGAGGGAACAGAGAGGTCCTGCTGCAGTTTGCCCATACTTCTTTATCCCCTTTGGAATGACAGAGGCAGATAGAAAGGACATGAGTTGGAGGAGCTTCCTGTGTCTGGAAACTTCCCTGAGGTTCAGGAGCAGTGAACTGTGCTAAAACCTAATTTGGAACACAGCCTTTACATGTCCAAGGGATGGGGAGAGCGTCAGGAAAGTGGCTGAGTTTCCAGAGGACTGAGCTCCCGGTGAGGAGCTACCCTGTCTCTTGGCTGGAGAAGCCATGAAGATAAGCAGGGTGTTTCCTTCTTTTCACCAAGCTCCTTAGCCAGGTTGGCAAATGAGAGGGCACAGCCAGAATGCTGTCAAAGCTGGATCTTAACCCACAACATCCAACTTCAGAATGTGAGTGCTGGACTCTAGGGCACTGTCTCAGTTACTTTTCTCTCATTGCTGGGACAAAATACCTGACCCAAAATTAAGCAAGGAAAGGTTTATTTAGCTCACAGTTAGTGGAGGTTTCAGTCCATACTTGGCTGGCTCTAAGTCAGAATAGCACATGGCAGAGAGCAGACATTTATGACAGCAGAAAAACAGCAAAACAGCAAAAGGAAGAGCAGCGGTGGTGGCAGCTAGCGAGCTTCTCTCCCTTCCTCATATTGTATCCAGGATATCCGCTGCAGGTGGGTGGAGCACTCACACCCATAATCCCAGTGTTGGGCCATAAATTAATCACAAACTCTAGAAGCCACCCCATGACTTCTGCATGAGGCTTTGGGGGGACACTAGATACAGGCCATAACAGGCACTGAACAGTTACAGACATCCTGTTCGAGCATATCATGAAGATGTCTTGGGCAAATTGCCAAAACTGTCTGCATCCTCGGTCTTTACATCTCAAAAGCATCAATCATCAGAATCTTTCTCTCAGAACCACACAGTCAGGATTAAATGCAGTAATCCCCCTCATCCTTGGCTTTTCTCTCTGAGGTTTCAGTGGCCCGTGGTTAACTGAGGTCTGAATATATTGAACAGGAAAATTCAGAAATAAACAATTCATGAATGCTAAGCTGTGCGTAGTGTTTGCATAATGTGATGAGATTTCTCCCTCCCTCCCTCCCTTCCTCACTTCCTCCCTTCCTGCCTCTGCCCTGTTCTTCCTGTGCTGCACACTGTCACTTCATTTAGTACATTTAAACTCTATATACTCCCCCCACCCCAGTAACTTATCAGGCATTTTGGTTATCAGATCTCTGTGCTGTGGTATAACAGTTGTTTTGGTTCAAACAACACTTATTTGACGCAATTGCACAAAGCATGCAACTAGGGATGCGGAGAGGATTCTAGGGGAAACAACATGGGAAGACAGATTTACTGAGTACTGGGAAGCAAAGCTGTGCAGCATACAGGAAAAACAGAACATATAGAGGGTTAAGTACTACCTTTGCTCCAGGAATCCACTGGATGTCTGGGGATGTAACCCTCCTGGACAAGAGGGACTGCTCTGCCTCTGGAGTTTGTCTCACAATGCTGGGCAGGTGGTTCTTATCCATCACTGCTCAGCTTCCCTTATGAATACCGGATCCCTACAACAGTACCAATAAGCAGGCACTACTGCCACTTCACAGTGGGGAAATTTAGGTTCTGGACTGTGAAAGGAAACATGTACGTGGGTAGGTGGGTAAGTGGTGGGGATGCAGCCCTCTGGCTCTATGTAATCAATAGATTAGCCCCTAAATGTCAATGCAAATAGTTTACAGTTTGTAGTTGATGGAGATGGAGATAGAATTGGAAGTAGGAAGTGTTCCTTTTATTTAACTCTGGGGTGGGCTGTTGACATGTTGTGTGGGCTCTCTTCTGGGCTCTCAGGCCAAAGCACTCCTATGTCCTGATGAAAATCTCTCCCTCACCCCATCCTCAGCAGCAGGTATATGGAGAATGAGACTGCCTCCTTTCTACGGAGGGCTCCTAGGCAGCCAGGGTGAATCCACAGAGGCGGCAGTGTTTGAGGGTGTGTAGGCTGGGCTTTATCTGCAGTGTAGCAGAGTCTCCTGGCAGGCTGTAGCAGAAACCTAATTCTGGAGTCTTCCATGTGACAGGAAGCTGCCTCGCTGAAGAAGTCTGTGCTCGGAGGGCCGCTGTGTGGATGCTCTGGGCACGAGGGAAGCAGAAACTCTGTCAAGTGGTTCAACAAATAAGTAAATAAATAGGAAAGAAAGACCAGGAAGAAAAGCCTTTGTGAGGGATTTCTAAACTTTTTGGTGTATCATTCTCAATGATGACATATGTTGCTCTTGGGATAGGACATGTACAAATCCACAGAACTTTCTAGATAAAAGTGTTGTAAAATAGCCTTCAGTATTTGGTCAGCACTGTTTCCCAGGTAACCACCTGACATCTGGCACTTGCTGGGTGTTGCAGAAGTCAGGAAACATGGGTAACCCCGATCTTGCCTTCAGGGAGCTCGGATTCTACCAGGGAGAAAGACCTTAAGGGAGTTGTTACAGTAATCACTCCATGAATTATAATAAGGACTGTCATGAAGAGAAGAGCAAAGTATAGGGGAACCTGATCTAATTTGGTGGAATCTAATTTGGAGGCAGTCAGATAAAACCATTCAGAAGAAAGTTCCCAGTCGTTCTGATTGTTTCTATGTTTTATATGATCAGCAACCTAAGAATTTAGGGGCTTAAAACAGCAATTTCAGTTTGCTCCCAATTTTGAGTGAGTAAAACAGAAAGAGCTTGGCTGAGTGTTTCCTCTCCATTCCAGATAGCATCATAGCTGTCATCTGGGGAAGGAAGGTCCCCTTCCAAGCCCCTGCACTGCATGAGCTGGGCTTGTCCTGTGGTGGGTGTGACTGGTCCCAGGCTTGGCCTCCCCTATGGTACAAAGCAGGAAGTCTAGGAAGCCAGGAAGAAGGTCAAAGGAATTTGAGGTCATGTCAGCTTACCATACTGGCAAACAAACAACGTGAAATATTACTGAGGCTTCAGAGATCAGTCAGGTAACTCTGCCTCTGAGTTCAAGATTAGGTACAGAGCCCAGGAAGAGTTTGGGACTTTGAGCATTTGTATTCCTTTATTCACTTTGCTGTCAGAAAGTCAACAGACATCACCTGGGCACCGATTGTATGCAGCTAAATGGCAGGGTTAGCAAGCTGGCCTCTTCACAAAACCTAGCACTCCTTCATAAAGTAAAATTTTATTACTGGAACAAAGCTGTGCCCTTTTTTGTGAATGACTGCTTCCACACTACAGTGGCAGAGTTGATACTTGAAAGAGAAATCAGGTATTCCACAAGGGCTAAATTATTTACTCTTTGGCTTTTATAGAAAATGTTTCCTGATGTGTTCTATGTAGCTTCCATTAATTAAGTACTTGTACTAATTACTGGGTTAGGGATTTATGTGCATTATGTCTTTTGATCTTTATGACAGGCTATTCAGATAGTATTACCCCAATTGGATAGATGGAGCACAGAGCCTGAAGGAAATTAAATAACATTCCAATGATCACATAATTAATAGGTTGTTAAACTGAGATTTGAATTCAAATTGTTGACATGAAGGACCTGGTTCTTTAGGACATTTAGTATGGGTATTCAAGATGACACATGTAAACTGTTGTGGTATTGCCACTTACTGCAGATAGAGCATCCCTGTGGTCAGTCATAGAAGTGGATCCCTGGAGGCAAGGATGAAATGTGTACACTTAGGTCAGACGATTGGTAGAGGTGATGGGGTTGTGTGAACAGGAAAGGAGAGTGGGTACATGCTATCAGGGCACACTGGTTCTGATACTGAGGGGCTACCCTGGGCTCAGGCCCTTCTGCCTGTGGAAGTCTGACCCACCTCCTAGGGTGCCCCTTTCAGAACATTGCTTCTGGGATGGGCCTAGAGGAAGTTAGGGAGACAATAACAGGAACACAGACTGACAGATGAGAGAATCCTGATGGGAAATGTGGCAGCTTAAATAGTGGTTTCTTAAAAATGTTCACGAATAAATAACTAGAAGCTGTGGCTATGTTGTTACATAGTGAAGAAAACTAAAGTTGTGGATGGAGTTAAGGATGTTAATTAACTTGCATTAAAATAGTGAGATAAAGTCTTGTACTACCCAATAAGGCCAATGAAATGACTAAGATTCTGTAGTGAAGAGGATGGGGGAAAATGAAAAATCAGCTAGAGAAAGATCTGAAGATGCTAAACATCTGCCTTTGGAGATATAGGAAGGAGTCAAGAGCCAAATGATGCAGGTGGCCTCTTGGAGCTGTAAAGGACAAGGGACAGATTCTTCCTGGAGCCTGCAAAATGAGCCTAGTCCTGCTGATATCTTGATTTTAGCTCAGTGAGACTTCTGAACTCCAGAATTATAAACATTAAATTGAGCTGTTTTAAGTCACTAAGCACATGGTAGTTTGTTACAGAAGCATCCGGGCCCAACACAGAGGAACAACCCACTTAGCCCCATGCTCACTGTTCACTGTGAAAAAATGTACACGATAATCGCAAAGTGTGCTTTGTGGAGTGTGGATTTGGGGTGGTAGTATGAGAAACTCACTGTGAAGAATCGATTCGCTGCATAGTAGAAAGGAGTTGATATGATCGTACAAGCAGTTGATATACATATATATTCAAAGGGAGGCAGGCAGTGCAGTGCTGCCTAATTACTTGAACTTAGAACCTAGATGGATTGTACCTGCTAAGGACATTGGCAAGCTCATTTTCTTTACCTGTGAAATGAGAAAAACAGCAACTCATGACACCATCCTAAAGATTAACACATATATTACTATCCTGGTGGTGCTTTTACCCATTTTAGATATTTTGGTTTTTTTTAATTTTTTTCTTTTTTCTTATTTATTTATTTATTTATTTTTTATTGCATCCAGGTTGAAATGGTGTACCTGGGGAACTGGAGCCAAGACAGCATGCCAGGCATGTGGGGCTGGGGATTGAACTCAAGTCCTTGTACTTGCCAGGTCGGTGCTTATTCCTCTGAGATATTTCTCCAGGCCCCTCTTCCTTTTTAAATTTTTTTCATTTATGTATTTGGCACAGGTTCTTGCTGCACAGCTCAGACTCATAGTGATCCTCCTATTTTCAGCCTACCCAGCACTGGAATTACAAACCTGCCCCACCATGCCCCAACTCCTTCTAGCTCAGTGAGCCCTGGGGGTGGGAATAGGAATCAAACCCTGGTCCCTGAGCTTGCCAAAACAGGCACTTCGTCTGCTGAGCTATCTTATCTGCCCCTTTTAGATATTTTATTTTATTTTCATTTATTTTATTTTACTTTATTTTTTTGCAGGACCAGGACTTGCACTTGCCAGGCAAGTGCTTATTCTACTGAGCTATCTCCACAGCTATTCCCCCAATTTTAGATATATTAAAGATGCATAAATATTCAATGAAATATGTATATGGATATCCATCTCTCTGTTTTTTTGAATGGCATTCAAAAATGCATCTAGAAGATCTTATCTTCGATGTGGCTGCCAAAGGACAAGCCAGTCTGTTTGTGGAATGCAGACTCAGCCATTTTGGGGTTATTTGGGGATCTCCCTTCTGCTTCCCCTGTTGCACAGCCAGATGCCTCACGCTGAGGAGGGAGGCCTCTCTCCACCTCTGCACTGTGTAAGTGGCACGTTTGCTCTGTTTTCCTGTGGTCTCCCATTCCATTCGGGTCTTTCATTTACAGAGACAAACACATCCACCTTTTACATGGCTCTCCCTGGGAGCAAGTGCAAGATTGTTCCTTCTGAAGGATCCTGGGGAGTGTGGTTTAGTTTCTTGACCAAATATCAGTGTTTGCTCTCTTTATAAGTGTCTGCTGAGCAAAGTGGCACAGATGCTTCAGAGAGGCTCGCTGTGCTGATCCCCAGGGGAAAATCCCCCAAACCAGTCTCCCTGGCAGCACAGTGCTGGTGTGTTGATCAGCTTGTTTGCTGATTAAATTCTTAACCCATATCTATTAAGGACTTACGTCAGCTTTGCGTCTTTGATCCTTAATTTTGCAGTGCTTTGGGTCTCAATTTATTTTTTTCAGTAAACTGCATATATGACTCATCAGCAGGAAGTGTGGAGAGATAGTCAACTGAAAACACAAATAAACAGCTCTTTGTGGGGAGAGTTTGCTTAAAGTAGAAAGCAAAGCAGGAGAATAGATGGTAGTTAGCAGCTCCACATCGTGTGTTTTCTCTAAGATTCTCATGCTATCTGCAGGAGTGTAAGGCTGGCTGCTAGGGAAGCATGTGCATGTGGGGAGTTTAGAATTACTGGCTCAGAATGGATAGTCTCTTTTTTAGGACTTTAAGTGATTTTTAAAATATTTGGTGAGTGCGTGTGCATGTGTGTGTGTGTGTGTGTGTGTGTGTGTGTGTGTGTGTGTGTTCTCTAATCCTTTCCCCTATCTTTCTTGTCATTCATCTGATCAATGCCATGGCCTCATATAAACAGAGGTTGATCTATCTTGCTCACTAAATAGTAACAGTGATCGCTATGAAACATACCAGTAGAAGAGAATTATAATTAACATTTATTTGGAATCATTATGAATGAGTGCAGTCTTATGGGTGTGAAAACTTTTTTCTTTAATTTACAAGATCTACATGCCATCTGATTCTGAAATTTTCCTAATTTCTGTGTAAAAATTTTGTTAGCATGGTAATCACAGGGAGCGGTTACAGGAACCTTGAATTCTTAACCAACATGACAGAGGCAAAATGGTAGTGGTAACGAAAGCATTGCATAGCGTGCCTTTCCATATTTCATGGTTGGATGAAATCCAAGTTTCAAAGTTCAGGGGGGCCCTAGTACTCTGAAGACTTGATTTAATGACTCCTGAGAGCTATAAATATTTCTCTCCCTTTGTTCAGGCCTAGTGATAAGTTCCTTCAGCTCTCCTACTCCTTCCCCTTTGCAATTGCCCAGGGTGGGTATCACCCCATTTTTCCTACCCTGAGCTGTGCTGAGAATTTGCTAGGACACTGTGATAGGCAAAAAGCCTGACTCGCCAAGGTTTCCCTTCATTAGAGTCCTTTCCATTTCCAATAGAAAATATAAATCTTTAACTTTCTTACTGGAAATTCAGAAACCTGGTAAATTAAAGATACAAGTCAAGGCTACACATTATGAAGTTACAATGGTTTTGATGGTTGATGGTTTTCAATAAGTAGAAAGATTAGTTCTTACATTTTAAAATTTTATGAATATGAAAAATGACTTAATACTACTGCTTTGTTTGTGACTTGCATTGCATGTTATGACCTTTCAGATAGCTGTTTTCATCTGTAAATAGCATATTTGAATTATTTCAGTAATGAGATTTTCCTTTTGAAAGGTTTTATAATAGAACTAAGACCCACTATCTATCACTCATTATCTGTCTATTCTGCAATAAGAGTTTTGGACAGACTTATTCTATGTAGGGCATAAGTGTTGATGTATAAACTTGTTTTGATTAAAGAACTTTTCTATCAAAAATTTTTAAAAGGTATTGAATTATAATTATGATTAGCATCATTGAACTTTGATATATCAGTAACATATCAAGCATTGGTTAAAGCAAAGAAAATTCTAAGACCTTTATTACAAACTCAAAATAACTTAATTAAGCTTTAGAATACCAGGATACAAGGTCTTGAATATAAGCTACACACAATTAAGTTTCAGGGAAAAAACAGAATAGATTCTTCTTTCTCCACCTATGGGAATTCTGGCTCAGGTTGGGCCTGAAGAACTGGGAGATTTCCTGAAAGCCCTGAGGGTGGCTGAGCAGCAGACATCTTTGTACTTTATGTAGCAACTTACTTTGGCAATGACCTTGAAATGGTTCTGTATATTGATACCCCTTCCAGTGTATTTGCAATTTGATTAGATTCAGATCTCTGGTTTTGAGATAATATGATTATCGTGTCCCCCCCCCCCTTTCTTGTTTTGTATTTAGTATGGGGTCTACAGAGTCTCACTATGTAGATCGGATTCACAGTGATTCTCCTGTTTTCAGCCTCCCAAGCCCTGGGATTAGAGACATGATATCCTGTCTAAACACTGTAAGTACAAATCTTCTTATCGAACTAAGAGAAAGTAGCTATGTGTATAGTCCAATGGTCCATAACAGTAGTGGGTTATCAGCAGAACTGGCAATGTTGAAGGCTGTTGACTTGAGCCTGTTACAGTGAAACTGTCTCATTGCTGTTTCTTTCTCCTTAAAATTAATGAAAAGATAATTCAATATGTCTCAATTTCCTTGTTCATCAAATTCAGATAATAATAGAACCTACTTTATAAGGGCAGTGTTATGGTTTATGTCTAGTTGTCCCCCCAAAGCCTCATGCAGTCATGGGACAGGGACTTCTATAGATTGAGACTTGATTCATGAGTCCCTGGGATTATGTGATTTAGTATGATCTAGAGTTTGAGACTTGATCCCTGGGATTATGTGTTTTAAGTACTTCTGGGATTATGGGTATAGCCTAAGGCAGACAAGCTAAGGTAGACAGCCTGATACAATTTAAAAAGAGAGACAGAGAGACAGACTAGAGCTGTTGCTCTTTACTCCCCTGGTTGGTCAGTTGCCTCAGTCGCCATTGTTGCTGTTCTGCCGCCATGAACTTCTGCTCTCTGCTATGTGCCACTCAGCCTTGGAGGCAGCTAAATATGGACTGAAACCTCCAGTAACTGTGAGCTAAATAAGCCTTTCCTTCCTTCATTTTGGGTGTTGGGTATTTGTCCCAGCAATGAGTAAAAAGTAACTAACACAGGCAGCTATGAGAACTAAATGAGTTAATGTATATAAAGATACCACTGTGCTGTCTGGCACAAAGTGACTGTTTTTTAAGTACTGACTATAACCATATTTCTAAAGTGTTACTGCTTTATGGTCTCATTTCTATTTATGTATTTTATTTAGCAAGTTTGTCATTGCTGAAGACTTTCTCATTATGTACTTTATCCTACCTAGTGGAATTTATTTTTTATAATTAAGTTAATCAGTACAATTTAGATATGCATAATGATCACATTCATCATAAGGAATTTGTATCTGTATCTGATATATCTTAGTTCCTCCTTTTTTCTCCATTCCTCTAACCTTTCTTCAACCCCTTTACTCCTTTTTACTTTGTTTTCAGTTTACCCATTTTGTCTCAGTGCTCCAATTTCACTTTCCTTTTGAACAATTACTTCCTCTTTCACAATACCTATTATACACTTTGGTTCTTTTTTTACACTTTCAGTTTCTCACACTAGCGAGACAATGCTGTATTTACACATATGTGTTTGATTTATTCTACTTAAAAGTGTGGTCTAAAGGTCAATCCATTTAGCTGTAAATGTCTCAAAGTGTTCTTGCTGTTAGTACTTTGTCTGAAGAACAACCAAGATTTTTCCTTCTCCATGGGTTGTCTTTTCACTTGACTTCTTTTGCTGTGCAGAAGCTTTTTAAGTAAGATGAGAAGCCAGTTGTTGAATATTTGTAGTGTTTCCTAGGCAGTTTTTGTTTATAAAGTCTCTACCTACACCTCTGTCTTCAAGAGTTCTGCTTATTATGCTTTCCAGCTGTTTCAGTGTTCCTATTTTAATATTCTGATGTTTGATCTATTTTTGACTTTTTTTTAAAAAAAGGTTATTTTAAAGAATAAAAACAAATAGTAGAGACAAAGACAGAAACAGAGTAACAAGCAACAGCAAAAATGGTACAGAATTTCAAAACAAGAATAAAAATTTAACAGTGGTTGTGGTATCATATATTTTTGTCATCAAATCTGCCATTCAGATCAGTAGATAGAGGTATGCATAACTGGTCAAATAATTAAACATTAATGCTTCCTTTCAGTAAACCGTAAATTTTTGTCCTTTTTTACTTTATTTTTTTTAAAAAAATATTTTAAAGAGAGTATACTAGTTGATAAGACTTTATGACACATATTTAGAAGAACAAAATGAGAGGTATTAAACCATGGTTTATGTGTTGTATTTTGCTGTCTTCAATGTAGTGGCTCAGATTGTAGATAATAGTATATATGATTAGTCAAAGTGAAAATTTTAAATGCTAACTGCTACTTTCAGAAGCAGTTGATGGAGATGAATAATACAACCATCTCAGATCTCCTGAATGTTTTTAAGAAAACTTGCTTTTCCCTTCATTTTTTCCTATCTTTTTTTCCTTTCCCACACCTTTATTGTGTATTCCTAATGTTCATTTTATTTCAATTTTACTATAACTATTATTCCTTTCAGATTTTATTTATTCTTTCAGGTTCTTACTCTAGGGACACAATATGATATTTACACATGTGGGTCTGATGTATTCTATTTTGACTTTAGTGTATGGCGTCCATTAATATTTGTTTTATGTAGGTGGAGTGCCCTGTATTTGGTGCATATGTGTTTATGATTGCTATCTCCTCTTCTTGTAGTTTTTCACTAACAAATATGTAGTGTCCTTCTTTACCTCTTTCAGTTGGTCTTGGCTCGACATTCATATTGTCTGTGAATTAAATGGCTGCTCCTCTTTTTTTCTGGGTTTCAGTTGCATGAAGCATTGTTTTCCATTCTTTGATTTTCAGTGTATTAATTTCTTTCTTAGTTAACTGTGTTTCTTGAGTGCAACATATTGTTGGATCTTGTTTCTTGGATTCTGACAGTGTATTTATTTTGATTGGTGAACTGAGATCATTTACATTGACAGTTGTAACTGCTATGTACTGGCTTGTCTTCATCATATAATTTTTCCTGTTGTGGTTTCCTGTCTTTCCTCTCTGTTTAATTACTTCCCTTGCCTGGTGCCTTCTTCCTATGAGTATATTTGAAATTGTGAGCTTTATTTTCTCTTTCTAGACTATCTTTCAAAATTCTTTTTAGAGCTGGTTTTGTTGTCATAAATTTCTTCGCTTGTCCTTTTCCATGAAGTATTTTATTTTTCCATGAGTTCTGAAAGATAATTTTTTAGGATACAACAATCTGAGTTGAAAGTTGATTTCTTTCAGGTCTTTAAATACTCCAAGGGGCCTGGTGGGATGGCTCAGTGCTTGGGAAAGTTTGGGCAGCTTCAGGGACCACGGTTCGATCCCAGGCACCACATACTGTGCCAGCCCTTCCCTCGGGGTGGTCTGAGCCAGCCATAAAAATGAATGAATAAACAAACAAAGGTTCTGAAACAAGAAAAAAATAAAAAAAAATTTTAAAAATTCTTAAAAAAAAATACTCCAAGCTCTACTTGACTTAAAGATTTGCGTCGAAAAGTCTACTGTGATTCTGATGGGGTTTCCTTTATAGGTGATTTTTTTTTCCTCTAACATATTTTAATATTTTGTTCTTGTGTTGAATTTCTGGAATTTTGATTGCTACATGCTTTGAGGTAGATATATTTGGGTCATGACTAATTGAATTTATGTATGTCTCACTTATCTGTATGTCAAGTTCTTTTCTACGGTTCAGAAATTTTGTATTATTTCTCTGAACAGATTTTATGTCATTTGTGTCAACTCCTGAATTTTAGTTGACTTCAGTGGTGTTATGTTGTTGTTCTTTGCATTTTCTTGCAGTTGTTGGACTGTTTTTCATGACCCCCTGCTATTTTTAAGAAAGCGTTCTTTTTGGTCACTATTTATGGTCCCGTGTTCTAGGTCTGGCATTCTATCTCCACTTAGGATTTAATTTTTAAAGCAGTTTTTGATTCATAGCAGAATTCAGAGAAAGTGGCATAAGTTTCCTGTTTAGACCTCTTTCCCCACACATGAACCCCACTGCCACTGATTATCAACCTCTCCCATCAGATCTGTCCATTTGTTACAACTGACAACCGACTCGGAGGCATCAAAACGACCCAGAGCCCATCACTTACTCTAGAGTTCACTTTTGCTGCTGTATATTCAGTAGGTTTGGACTAAGGTCTAATGATGTGTGTCCACCACTGCTATGTCACATACAGTAGTTCCAGTGCCTTAAAAACCTGTTCTTCATTCCTTTATCCCTCGTTCTGCCAGTGCCTCACAACCGTGGATGTTTTCCATGTTCTTTTTTAGAATATTGCGGTAGGTAGCCTTTTCTGCCTGGCTTCTTTCACTTACGAATATATTCCTTTTGTTTACTTTCTGGTTCTTGTGGCTTCTTGGCCCATATTTTCTGACCTCTTATATTTTGTTTGATCTTTTCCATTCATTCTTTCAGTAAATAATTTTTGATTATTTTTCATTGAGTCAAGAATATAAGAATACATGAATTGCTTCTTAGGAACACTTAAAAATTATTCACCTAGCTCAGTTGACAAATCTTTTTTCTTTTCTCTGTAGTTACAGACATATCTCATGGTCTGTTTCACTGGAAGGAATCTTTAGGAAACCTCATCAACATATTTTCCATAATTTATTTCCTAGATAATTTTCTTTTTTCCTTAGAACTCTGAAAATATGTGTGTGTGTGTGTGTGTGTGTGTGTGTGTGTGTGTGTGTGTTCCTATGTATTTATAGGTAGAAGAATTTTTTCCTTCATTTTCTTTCCTCTTTCCAATAAATCTTTCTTTGTTTTATTTTTTGACTGTAATACTAAATTTTATTGGTGGTTTTTAAAATTTTTAAAAATCTTTTATTTATTTATATATTTGGTACAGGATCTTGCTACTCAGCTCTGAGTGGTAGTGATCCTCCTGTCTCAGCTTCCCAAATACTGGAATTACAAGTGTGTGTTGCCACACGCATTTTCAGTGCCCAGCTCAGCAGGAGACTAACAAAGTATGCGAGGATAGAACCCAGCCCTTGTACTTAACAAGCAGGCACTTATACCACTGAGTATCTTCCCAGGCCCTATGGGTGTTATGAAGGGAGCAGTTAATTCTCAAAATTCTTATTTTGATCAATTTTACATTATTACATGCTTACTTATACACAAAAGATGCTTGAGACAATGGTCCTAAAAATCTCTCTCTTTTAAAACAATCTTTTAAAAAAACATTTGATACAGGGTCTTACTATGTACCTCAGGCTCATAATGATCCTCCTGTCTCAGCCTACCCAGAGCTGAGATTATAGGCATGTGCCACCATGTCCGGATTCATTGACCAGCATGGCATGGGGCCAGTGTGGCATGTGGTGTCAGAGATCAAACACAGGTAATAGTGCCTGCCAGGCAGGTGCTTAGAATGCTGAGCTACCTCTGCATCCTCACAGCAAATCTTTCCAGAATACATGGTGTCATTTTCTCAGTGAGCCCTTGGGTATGACAGCATCAAATCTTCCAAGTACTCTCTTTCTGAAGAATTTAGAGTCTACTCGGATGCAGATGTTACATGATAAAAGAAGTAAGTTAATTTTGTAGGAGCTAAAATTTACCTATTAATCAAAAATGATTAAATACATAGATAGAATGGCTGGATCTCCACTTGATGGAGCACAAACATTTCTGGCATCTATCTTGTTTTTCTATGCCATTCCTTAGATTCTGCATGACTCCATATTTTCACCAGCACACTTTCTTCCACTTTTTTCTCTCTGGGATGTGACAGTTTCTAGAAGCTGATCATTTCTCCTGCCTAGCAGATCTTCAACAATGTATATGAGCTTTACACGTAAACCTAACTAACTTACTTTCCTTCAAGCTGTTCATTTTACAGCAGGAGCACAAGTGATAGGTAGGCCCTACCCCTAATGGATCTCATTTCCCTCAAATGCAGTAAATGTTACTTGAAGTTCTTCTTGTCAAAGCAGGAATGATAAAGAACAATCAGATAAATGGCATAGGTTCTAAAATACTTATTTATTTTTTTAGAGTTGAAGATATAACTTAATGTAACTTAAGGAAAAGACCCTGGGTTCAGTTCCCAGTATTAGGGTGGCAGCAGGCAGGAAGAGAAATCAAATCAAATAATTTTGAACTGAGAGCCCCAAACATTTCTTGCTACTTCATGGAATGAGCCTGTATCTTCTATACCAGATTCTAAATTCTGCTTGGGGCCTACCTTGGCAAGTTAAAGCTACTCAGTCAGTTGGAGGAATAACAAGAATTCAGGCTTTTTTGTTGTTTATCTGTTTGCTTTTTAATATATTTGGTACAAGGTCTCACTCCGCATCTTGGACATGTACTGATCCTCCTGTTTTCAGTCTCCCCAGTGTGGGATTACAGGTGTGCACCACCATACCCAGTCTCAATGGCCAGTTCATGGCACCTGGGGGCAGGGCCAGCCTTGCATGTGGTGCCAGAGAGCAAACCCCAGGACCTATGCTTGCCTAAGCATAAGCTTAGTGTGCTGAGCTATCTCGCTGTCCTAAGAATCAGATCTAAAACATTTTTGGTGCAACTCTGTTGCCAGGGTGATCAGGAAAATTATAAATTCATGGTAATGGTTGCTACTGTTACAAAAGAATTATCTAAAACAGAGACTGCAGTGGTTTATATGGCACCTTAGTACATATATCTCTTGTAGTACATGTAACAAAATACCTGAGGCTGCATAATGTACAGAGGAAAGAGACTTATTTGGCTCCAATACAAAATAGTGCTCTGAAAAAAAGCCTATGGGTTGTACAACAATATGGTTTAAAAAAAAAAAAAAAGGTAGAAAGGGGACCTGCCTCATGCAGAAGGGAGAGGGAGTTCCCAGTGAAGTTCAAGAAGCAAGACACGGGGGAGGAACCAGTCCTACTCTTGGGAATTTCTGTTGCTACCTGGCATGACCAGGCATTAATCCATTCATTGGTGGAGACTCAATAACGTAGCGACCTTTCCCTGGGGCCCAACTTGCAAAGGTTCCACCATCTCAGTGCTGCCATCCAAGAACCAAGCCTGTGGCACATGAATATTTGGGGGTAACAAACAATATATAGAACATAGTAGGTGGTTTAGGGGCCTGGTGGTCAGAGAAGAGTGGGCAGTGAGCACGGGAGAAGACAGAAAAGTTTTTCTTTTTTCTTTATTTTTTAATTTAGAGAGAATAAAAAAGTTAAAACTCATTAAGAAGGATACAGAATTTCTTTTGTTAAAATCTTGTATGTCTAATTTACTTCACTTAACATTATATTTTGAAGACATAGCCATTTTCATGCAAATGTTTTAAATTTATTCTTTTTTGTTTGATTAATTTTTGGGGTTTTTTTGGTATTACTTTTAGGGAAGGGTCTTAAATTTACTGTTCCTTACAGTAGAGTAGTATTTAATTATACATAGATACATTTCTTTTCCTTTCCTTTTTTCTGAACTGGGGATCAAACTCAGAACCTTGAACTTGCCAGGCAGGCACTTGTGTCCCTGAGCTATCTCCCTGGCCCCTAGATACATAATGGGCACATAGACTATTTCCAAAATTTAACTGCTAGGAATTGCACCACTATAAGAATTGGTTCTCTGTAATATGAAGTATTAGCTCTTTGGGGAAAGTACCTTGAAGGGGAATAGCTGGGGCAAATGGACTTTCTAATTTTAGTTTCTTGGAAAGTCTCCGTACTGATTTCCAGTATGGTTATACTAGTTTACATTCCCACCGAAAATGTACAAGGGTTCCAATTCACCTCACTGAGCCTAGCATTTGTAATTATTTGGCTTCTTGATGCTTGCTGTTCTTCCTGGCATAGTATGACATCTTAGTGTTGCTTTAATTTGCATTTATCTAATCACTATTGATACTGGAAATTTTTTATGCTTATTGGCTATTTATTCTTCTGCCGCTACATGACTAGTCATTTCACCCCTCCATTTTTAATTAGGTCTTATTTTTTTTTATAATTTTCTTTTGTTTTGAAGAATAAAAAAAAAAGCAAGAAAAACAAAAGCAAAGACAGAAACAGGGTAGCATATAACGATAAATATGTTACAGATTTTCAAAACCAGAATAGCTGATTAATGATCTTTGCTACATTATTTATTTTTATCATCAAATCTGTTGCTCAGATTAACAGATATATTTATTCATGATGGGAGATATGACTGAATATTCCCACGTGCTTTGAAAAAACCTTAAATTTTTGTTCTCTCTCATTTTCTTTTATTATCTTTAAAAATTTTACTTCAAAGAGCATATAGTACTAATTGGTATGATGTTAGAAATGGTACACATTTAGAAGACCAAAATGACAGGCATTTTAAGTGTGGTTTTAGTGCTGCGCATTTCTGTCTTCAGTGTAGTAGCTTAGTTCACAGGTATCAGCATAGAGAGCTAATCCTGGTGAGATTTTTACTCATTAACTGCTATTTTAAAAACCTGATGGGGGAGCCGGGTGTGGTGGCACACGCCTGTAATCCTACCACTCCGGAGGCTGAGGCAGGAGGATTTGGTGTGAGTTCCAGATCAGCCTGGGCTACAAAAGTGAGCTCAAGGCCAGCCTAAACTGCATAGCAAGACCCTGCCTCAAAAAGACAAAAAATAAAATAAAATAAAATAAAAATAAAATAAAATTAAATTAAATAAAATTAAATTTAAAAAAAGAGCCTGATGGAAATTCTTAAGACAATTGCCTTATCCATCTTGTATATATACATCATGTTCTCTTTTCATTCTCTTCATTGTTTAATCTTTAAATTTTTGTTTCTTTCCATTTAACTGTATCTGTTCTACCTTTCCATTTTTATTTCTTGTTTTGAGATCTTATACTAGGGCAGCAATATGATATTTACACATGTGTGTTTGGTTTAATTCACTTATGAGTATAGCCTCATGCTGCCTTAACTTACCTTGGAAGGCTTCAAGTTTGTTTTTCTTTATAGATGAGTAATATTCCATTGTATAAAAGCACCACATCTTTTTCATCCATTCCTCAGGTGACAAGCACTTTGGTTGTTTTGAAGATTTGGCTATTATAATTTTTGCTGCTATAAACATCACTAAACATAGTGATATGTGCTGCGCACTGAAATGCACACTGAAATGTTTTCAGTTCTTTTGGGAAAATACCCAGGAGGGAAATACCTGGATTGAATGGGATTCCCACTCTAATTTTTTGAGGAGTCTCCACAGAGATTTCCATAATGGTTGCACCAGTCTACGTTCCCACCAGCAGCGGAGAAGGGTTCCTTTCTCCTGACAGCCTCTCCAACATTTGCTGTTGATTGATTTCTTTATTATAGCCATTCTGTCTTCAGTAACATGGTACCTCAGTGTTGTTTTAATTTGCATTTCTCAAATGGCCAGAGATACAGAACATTTTTTCATATATTTATTTGCCTCTTGTATTTTTTCCTCTGGGAAGTGTGTATTCACTTCAGAGGCCCATTTTTGGATTGGACCTTTCAATTTTGAGGCCCTAATATTTTTTAGTTCTTTATAAACTTAGATATAACACCTTCGTCTGAGTGGTTATTAGTTAAGGTTTTTTTTTCCAAATTTGCGGGTGTTCTTTTCACTCTGTTGGTAATTTCTTTTGAGGTGCAGAAACTTCTCAGTAATAGGAGGTCCCAACTGCTAATTCTTTCTAGTATTTTCTGTGCAGTTTCATTTTTGTTCATGAAATGTTTGCCTACCCCTATATCTTCAAGATTTCCTTCTACTTACGCCTCCAGGAAGTTTAATATTTCTGTTCTAATGTTTAGATTTCTAATCCATTTTGACTTTAATTTAGTGCATAGTGATAGACCTGGGTCTAGTTTTAGTTTTTGGTTGTAGAGAGCCATTTATTCCAGCACCATTTATCAAAGAGGCTATCTTTCTTCCAGTAAACATGTTTGGCCCCTTTGTCAAAGATAAGATGGCTGAGACTGTTTGTAGTTCGATCTGCATTTTCTAATCTATTCCATTGATTCTCAGGTCTATTTTTTGCCAATAGCATGCTGATTTTATCACAGTAGCTTTGTAATATAGTTTTAAGTCAGGAATTGTAATGCCTCCTGCCTTGCCTTTGTTGCCCAAGATTGCCTTTGCTATTCGAGGTTATATCTGATTCCAAATAAGTTTCAGGAATGATTTCTCTAGATCTGTGAGGTATGTTAGTGGTATTTTGATGGGGATTGCATTAAATCTGCATAACAATTTTGGAAGTATAGCCATTTTCATAGTGCTGGTTCTTCCTCTCTAGGAGTAATAGAATTTTTTTTCATTTTCTCATTTTTAAGAGAAGAAAAAATAGTAAAAGAAACATTAGAAATGAAACAGAATTTCACTAAAGAAAATAATAACACTTCAACAATAGTTGTTATATTGCATAATGTTGTCTTCAAATAAGTTATTTAGATCACTGGATATCATTATGCAAAATTGATCCAAAAGTTATGAGAAACCAAAAAGATGAAGAAAAACTTGTAAGCATCAGCTGCTCCTTTCAGTAAATCAGCAGAAACCAATAGTACAATCATCCAAGCTCCCCTGTATATATACACATAAATATATTATTTCCTTTATTTCTTTTGCCCTTTTCCTCATCCCAGTTTTTCCTTTCCTTTGAAGAGATTCTTTACCTTTCTCAATATTTGTTGTGCCTTTCAGATTTTATTTACTTTTTCAGATTATCACACTACAGAGATAATGTATTGTTTACACATGTGGGTCTGATTCATCTCACTTACCAATACACTCTCTGCATCCATTTATCTACAAAAGCTTGAAATTTATCTTCTTTATAGTTGAGTAATACTCCACTGCATAAAAATATCTCATATTTTTAACCATTCCTTAATTAGTGGACATTTGGATTGCTTTCAACATTTAATTGTGACATATTCCTAAAATTCATCTGAAACCAGCAGAGACCTATAAAAGCAAAAGAAATCCTAGGCAATAAAGGAAACACATGAGGCTTCACAAACCCTGACTTGAAATTATACTACAAAGCTACTGTGATAAAATCAGCATAGTATTTGGGAAAAAAGACCTAAAGATCAATCAGTCAAGATTAGAAGATGCAGACACAAATACAAAAACAGTCTGCAACCATATCTTTGATAAAGGGATGTATTCACTGGAAAAAAAGAAAGACTCCATGTCTCTCACTATGCACAAAACTGGAACTACAATTCATCAAAGATTTAATTATTAAACTGAAACACTAAATCTTCTGGTGGAGAAGTAGGGCTGGGGAGACAGCTCAGCAGCTTAAGAGCCTGCCTTCTAAGAACAAGGTCCTGAGTTCAATCCATAGTAAAAAAATATAAAAACACTTAAATACATAGAGGTAGGTAGAGAATCCATGAACAAAAGCCAAACTGTATGGAAAATTCTTTGATTTTAATTGTGATCTTTTTGCAAATTTTCTGCACACCAAAAGAAATCACCAATAGAGTAAAAAGAAACCCATGAGTTTCAGCCAAATGATAGCACACTGTCCTGCAGACAAAGGACGCCTGTCTAGAATATATAGAGAATTTTAACAAGTGAGGACTCAAAAATTCAAAGATCTAATCTGAAAATGGCCAACTGAGGTGAAATGTACTTCACAAATGAAAAAATACAAATGGCAAATAAATATGTGAAAAAAAGTTTGACATAATTGGTTATTCAAGAGATACAAATTAAAACAATGCTGATTTTTCATCTTATGCCCGAAAAATGGCTATCATGAAGAAGTCAACCAATAACAAATACTTATGGGATTGTTGTTGGGTGGGAAAATGAACCCCTCTCCACCACTGGTGGGAGTCCAGACTAGTACAGTCATTATGAAAATCAGGGTGGAGAGTTCTCAGAAATCTAGGATTTGAGGTCCCATTCAAGACAGCTATTCCACTTCTAGGTATTTTTTTTTAAAAGAACTGAAAAAAAATCATACCACAGTGATACGTGCGCACTCATACTTATAGCAGCACAATTTGTCATAGCTAATCTTGCAAACAAACCAAATGCTTATCAACTGAGGAATAGTTTACAAAAAAAGGTGTGGTATTTTTACACAATGGAGTATCACTCAGATATAAAAAAGATAAATTTGAGGCTTTTATAGGTAAATGGATGAAACTAGAAACTGTATTGGTAAGTAAAATAAATCAAGGGCTGGCCAGATAGCTTAGCAAAGTAAAGTGGCTGCTTAGGCAAAGTGCAAGGACCAGGGTTTGATTCCTGGCATCACAGGACATATGAGCCTTACCCCCCTGGGTGTATTGAGATGGCAGCTGAAATTGAGCATGGCAGCATGTCCCTATAATCCCAGCATTTGAGAGGCTGAAAACAGAGGGATTACTATCAGTCCAATCTGTGTATTGAGACACTGTAGACCCTGTACAAAATACATAAAGAAAAAGAAAAAAAGAAATATACCAGACTCATGTGTGCACATATTATGTTGTCTCACTGGTGTGAGCACCTGAAAGAATAAATAAAATCTTAAAAGTACAATAGATACTGTGAAAGGGACAGAATCTTTTCAAAGGGAAGGAAAAGTGGGATGAGGAAAAGGCCAGAAGAGGGAAAGGTGGAAGGGAAACAGATACATATGCATATCTACAGTATAGCTTGGACAACTATACTGCTAATTTCTGTTATATTGAAAGGAGCACTTAATGTGTAAAATTTTTTCTTCCTTTTAATTTCTTTTTCTTTTTTCCTTTTGTAATTTAGTGTAGGGTCTACAGGGTCTCCTTATGTAGATTGTACTCATAGTGAACCGCCTGTGTGATGTTGGCTGTTGGTTTGTCATAAGTAGCTTTTATTAGATTGAGATAAAGGCCACTTATTCCAAATTTTTGCAGTTTTTTTAAATGATGAATGAGTGCTAGACTTTGCCAAAATATTTTCTACATGTTCATGTGATTTTTGTCTCTGGCTCTGTTGATGTGGTGTGTTACATTGACTAACTGATGTGTACTGAACCATCCTGGCATCCTTGGGATGAATCCCACTTGTTCATGCTGTATGATCTTCCTAATAATTTGCTACATTCTGTTTGATAGTGTTTCTATGAGTATTTTTGCATCAATATTCAATAGGGAGATTGGCTTATAGTTCTTTTTCTTCTTGCTTTTTTTTTTTTTTTTTTTTTTTGTATTGGAAATAAGACTCAACACCTTGTCAGGCCAGCACTTGTTCTACTGAGTTGTATCTTCAACTGTCATTTTCTTTTTGGTTAGGTCTTTTTGTGGTTTTTGTGTCATGGTGATACTTACCACCAGGAATGAATTTTGGAGAATTGCTTCCCTTTAAATTTCCATGAAGAGTTTGAGAAGAATTGGCATTAAATCTTGTCTAAATTTCTTGTAGAATTCAGCTGTGAATCCATCAGGATTTTCTTTATTTGTAAGTTTTTCATTACATTTTCACTTTATTGACTAATTTTGAGTCATGCAGAATTTTTATATCTTCTTGATTCAACTTTAGGAACTCATATGTATCTAGGAATCTGGCCATTTCTTGTGTATTTTCCATCCTGTGAGAGTAAGATTTTCAAAATGGGTGTTGATTTTCCGAATTTCTGTAGGGTCTGTAGTGATTTTACTCTTTCATTCAATCTTATTTATTCTTCCAAAGAACTGAGGTTTTGATTAATTAATTCTTTGTATTGTTTTTTTTTTCTTTATTGTATTATTTTCTGCTCTGATTGTCATAATTGCCTGCCTTCTTTGGGCTTTGGGCTTGACTTGCTCCTGCTTTTCTAGGAGTCTGAGGTGCAGAATAAGGTTGTTTATTTTTGCTTATTCTGTTTTCCTCATGTGCAAATTTACAAATTTCATTTTTAAAACTGCTTTCATTGTATCCCACAGGTACTAATAAGTTGTTCCTGCATTTTTATTTGATTATAAATATTGTTTAATTTCTTTTTTCAATTTCACCTGTGACACATTGATTGTCCAGGAGGATGTAACTTAATTTTCATGTGTTCATGGAGTTTTTTATTTCTGTTATCAATAATTTTCAGTTTCATTGCACTATGGCCAAATAATATCCAAGGAATGATTTCAATTCCTTTACATTTACTTGAGCATGTATATGGCCTATTTTGGAGAATGTCCCAAGTGCAGCAGAGAAGAATGTGTATTCTGATGCTGTTGGGTAGAGAACACATTGTAGTGGCCTACCAAGTCCATTTCTTCCCAAATTTAGTTTTGTTCTCTTATTTCTTTGATAACTTTTTGCCTAGTTCATCTATCATTTTGTGATATAGTGGTGTGTGAAAGCTCTCCATTGCAGCTGTGTTATTGCTCATTTAATTTTTCATGTCCGTTAAAATTTGTTGTATATAATTGGGTGCTCCTACATTGGGTGCATATATATTTATGATTGCTATCTCTTCCTCTTGCAGTTTTCCCCTAACAAATATGTAGTGACCTTCTTTATCTCTTTTGATCATTCTTGGTTTGAAGTTCACATTGTCAGAAACCAGAATAGCTACTGCTGCTTTTTCTGGGGTGCCTGTCACATGGAGTATTGTTTTTCTATCCTTTGATATTTTTATTTTCTAAAGAATAAAAAATAGTAATAGAAATAAAAAAGCTTTACAAATGATACAAGATTTTGCTAAACAAGGTTATAGGAATTCAACAGTGGTTACTGTATTACATGATGCTATCTTCAAATTAGTTGTTCAGATTAGCAGATATAAACATATAAGATTTGTTTAAAGAAAAAGCAAGATAAAACAATAATAAAGTTATAATGCATTCATAAAAGGGAAAAATAAGAGTAAAAAATTTTAAAGCATTAACTGCTCCTTTCAAAAAACCAACAGAAATCGATAATACAATTATCCAAACTATTTTATAAAGTTTTTCTTTCCTAGCTGGGCGTGGTGGCGCACGCCTATAATCCCAGCACTGGGGAGGCTGAGGCAGGAGGATCAGTGCGAGTTCGAGACCAGCCTGGGCTACAAAAGTGATCTCAAGGCCAGCCTGGACTGCATAGTGAGACCCTGTCTCAAAAAGACAAAAAAAAAAAAAAAGTTTTTCTTTCCCATTGGACAAGTTCTTTCCTTTTCGTAGTATCTGTTGTACCATTTAAATTTTAATTACTCTTTCAGGTTCTTATGCTAGGAAGATAATACTTATGTTTGCACATGTGGATCTGATTTATTTCATTTACCAATACAGTCTCTAATTGCATATACTTATCTGCAAAAGCCTCAAATTTATCTTTCTTATAGCAGAATAATACTCTATTATGTAAAAATATCACATTTTACAAATTGATTTCTCAGTTGATGGACATTTGGGTTGTTTCCAAGATTTAACTATGACAAATTGCTCTGCTGTAAACATGGGTGCAGATGTATCATTATGGTATGGTGATTTCAGTTCTTTTGGAAAAATACCTAGGAGGGGATTAGCTGGCTTACATGAAATACCTAATCCTATCTTTGGAAGGAATCTCCACACTGATTTCCATAGTGATTGCGCCTGCTTGTACTCCCACCAATAGTGGTCCTCCACATTTCTATCTATCTATCTATCTATCTTTTGTATTTTAGGGAAGGGTCTACAGGGTGTTCAGGGTCTCACTACCGTATGGAGCTCATTATGATTCACCTGTTTATAGCCTCCCAAGAACTGGGATTACAGATGTGCGTCACCATGCCCAGTCTCAGTGTGCCTTGGGCAAGGGGCCCACACGGCAGGCCCAGGGATCAAACCCTTTGTCCCTGCTTGCAGGTGCTTTAATCTGCTGAGCTATTTGGTTGACTCTGGTCCCCAACATTTCTTTTTGGCCTGTTGTCACATTTCTGTGTTTTCTTCCTCACACCTAAAGCCCTTAAGTTATTATTATTATTTTTGTTATTGATATTTTCCTTATGAATTTTATTGTATTATTTATTAAAAGCCTTAAATTAATCCAGATTTTTCTTTATTCCTTAACATAGGAGAAAATATCAAAGATTCTTCTTATTAATAATTTGTTTGGAAAGTTAGAAAAAGAGAAAGAGAAGCAAATCTTACTTTTATAATGAGAACACATAGCTATATAGTTCAGGCTTTGGAGCAAAGGATCAGAGGAGCAAGAAGGAAATTTGGAGTAAGAGCCAGATGGCCTGATTTCCTCACGAGCTCCTCAAATGCCTTGGACAAATTGCTCACTCCGCATGAATCCTGTTTATGCCCGGAGTCTTTTCCTGCTTAAAAAGTCTCTTATCTTCATTTACCTAGGCCTGGGGCCTCTTATACCCAGAGTTAGAGAAAGCTGAAGATATCTAGCACACTGAAGAGTAGTCCCTGGTGGTGGAGATGGGTGGTTTCACATGTTTCAGTTAATGACACCTTAATTTTATTCTATGAAGCCACTATTTGAGGGGAGAGCAATGAAGGAGAGATGTGATTCTATGTGCCCTGTCCTCCCATGGTGGACACCTATGACTGACCTAGTAAGGGAGAGTGATTCCCCACAGGAAAACTAACAAAAGGCAACAAAGAGCAGAGCATATTTGCTAGGCATGCAGAGATCAGTGGTGATGGCTACATCCGAAGCCAAGTGATATAAAGACGGGAAAAGGCAGGTTCTTAGAGGAGTCCTGACAGAGGTGTCTCATGCTACAGACAGGAAGCTGTAGCTTGGAGACGTTGCGGGACCACATCAGCTTTTTAACTCTACGCCTTAGTTGGTTATCTGCAAAGTGGTCACCATATTTTGAGAATAATGAAGTCTTATCTTCAAAGCTCACTGCCCTGAAACTTCCAAAATTAATTCATATCCTGAAAGGTTCATGTCCTGTAAAATCAGGCAAAAGAGACTTGCACATAAGCTCCTTTGTGCTCTGATCATTGCATCATAGGATCTGTGACCTGTCCCATCCAGCCTTCTGAGCAAACGGTGTGTAGAGGAGATCCCCGCTGATTTTGATCCCTCACTGGTGGCAGAGGATGTAGGTAAGAGAGGGCTAACAGTTCAGGGTTCTATCTCTTGGGTTTCACTTTCTCCTGTGGCCTTGGTCAAATTAGTTATCTGTCAGTTTTCTCATCTATAAAATTACATAAAATGATTGTAGCTCCCCTGATAGAGGCAAATGAGAAAGGGGTCAGGGACAGCAAATGCTTGGGGTGCTAGCTGGGGCATGTGGTCTCTGTCAGGGCCAATCAAAGCAGATGAAGATCAACTGTAGCCATAGCAGCCATGTTCCCTGCTGGGATGAGTCCTTTCCCCACATGTTGAGTTTTAGTGAGTAGTTGAAACAATAGAAGCGAGTATATTACAAAGATTTGGGCTAAATGGATCACCTGCTTTTCCCGGCGGTGTCTCATCTGAGTCTTACAAGACTGACTTACAGATTCGTTGTGGTTACCCAGCCTCATGCTACTGGTGTAGAAAAATTACCTCCTTCCTAGTGAAGAGGTGGTAGAGCAGGGAAGAGGAAGGGAAAGAAGACTGGAGCAAGGGCTTGCCCTCCTTGCAAGTCTGCCTCAGTGCCTACCCTGCCTGTTAGTTTCTTAGAAAGTCCTTCTCTGAATCTCTGGGCCAGGTCTTCCTATCACAGCATCTTGTGCTTTTGCTCCCGGCTCTCACTGTAGAATAATTAAATATTTATTTGTGTAGTTACTCATTAACCATATGTCTCCCCCACTGAACTGTGAGTTCCACAAGAGAAGAGACTGTCCCAGTTACTACTGAACTTTTATTGGCTACTGTAGTCCCTAGGTATAGTGAGCATTTGATAAACATTTGCAGAATGAGTGAAAATTGAATTTGTTTCAGGCTTTTAATTTATATATCTGAGAATAGGAACAAGCAAGTTGAATCTTGCCAGAAGGTATTAATGCTCTCCTAGTCCTGGCTGAACCTATTTCCTTCTTTAGAAGGAAATTTTCAGATGAGGTGGTGGTCAAGTACATGTGATACTTTGCCTTTGGAGTACTTTAGCCTCTTGCTTGAGCCAACAGTCACATACAGGCTTTGCCTGTATCTACTAAAGAAGTAAGGTATTCATTCAACAAACGATGGACTGGGTTTCAGGTCTTTAATGAAAAGCTAGACAAACAAGGCCCTGATCCTTAAAGAGTTTATCTCCTACAGGAAGACACCAAAAATGAAGAAGCAAAGCAAAAGTTAGGTAGTGATGAGAGCCATGCTGAAGTGTGATATGTACTAGTAAGTAAAGGGAGGAAGGAGCAGATAGGTTTTGGAGCTCAAGATAGGCCCAAGGAGTAGGGAATTGAGCTGAGACTGTGGACTAAAGGGAAACGGCCATAAGAATATCGAGGGTCAGAACATTCCAGGAACAGGGAAAAGCAGATGTACTAAAGGATAAGCACTGTAGTTTTGAGAGAATGAAACACGGTCATTGAAGTACACTGAGTATACAAGGGGTGAAATGAGCAAAGTCAGATGTGTCAGGAGGAACTAGATGCTGGAAGGCAGTACAGGACAAGGCATTTCTTTATTGAGTGTGGTGGGACTGTGGTGGGAGGATGTTGGAACATTCTACTAAGCTTTGTCAAGGATCAAGAGTGAAGGACAGCCTATATTAGTAAGTCAGAGATGGACAAGAAGGCTTGGCACGGAAGCCCAGCTCTGAGGGCACAGAGGTGAGGTGATTGGCTGATGGATTAGACACGAGAATCCACAGTGCTTCCTAGAGGTGTGTCTGAGTAGCTGGGTGAGCTGTGCCACTTACTCCTTTGGGGAAGAATAGGAAACATCTTCATCCCCACAAAGGGTGGAACTCTGCTATTTCAGATAAGAGGTCCTGCTTAAAGGAGGCCTGTTTACTAGCCAGAACCTCTATGTTTGGATCTGTTTTAAGACACTAGAGAATTACTTAGAGGTGTCATTGGGCAGTTGGATACCAGTTTCAACTTGGTTTAGATGTGGACTTCTGAAGCCACTGACATGATGATGGTTCTTAATCCCATAGTCCTCCATGGTAACTCCATGAGGCCAGTGAAGGAAAGTGTACAGATTGAGAAGAGTGAAGGGGAGGGAACATCTGGGCTATTCGATCATGTGATCTGTGCTAACATTTTATTTTAGGTTCTCAATCATCCTGAGAGCTTCTTCAGTTCTTCACTATACCTTGCCCTTACACTTCTGGAGAGTCACATGCCTTTTATAATTATATATTTGGTATACAAATTATTATTGTGAGCTATCTGTAATCTCATTCTAGAAATCAGTTGGTGAGTAACAGATGTATGTATGGTCACAGGAAATGCCAAAAACCACTTCCCATGGTTGTTCCTCTTGTATGCACACATCTATTTTTAACACATCTGATTGCAAGGCAAAGCTCTTGCCACTTAAGGGAACTGTGTTTCCCAATGGAGACCCAAGGCAACTGAACAGAGTGGTGCTCTGGATGCCAACGTTTACAGTTACTGATTTGGCAACAGAACTCAACCTTATGAAAATTTAAGAATGACCTTTGGCAATCTGTGTGTATGTATGTGGGTGGGAGGGGCAGCAAGTGGTTGCAGAAAAAAAAAAAAAAACAGCTTCATAGTTCTAAAGATTTCCTAACATGTCCAAATTTCTCAGAAAACCTTGCTAATTTAGGACTTTTTGACTTATTATCAGAAATATTTACTCATCTCTTTCCTAAGAGCTTGTGTTCAGTAAACTCTGAGTGGTTCTTTTCTAACATGTGGAGGGCTTTGACCCAATAAAATCTTAAAGGCTCAGACTCTGACTGCCCCACACAGAGGTCCTGAAATCATATTTACATGGCCTCCAAATACCCAACTGGAACAAGAATTATCATTTAACAAATAGATTGTAGTAGCTGTACATAATGGTTTATTCAGGGTATTAAAATTAAGTATTTCATATGAGAGCCCTCCTTCAAAGAGACCGGCTTCCTGGCCAGAGCCCTTACATTTGGATCTAGAGTAGAAAATGTACTGGTTTGATTGTGAGGAAGTCATCAAATGCTTTTATTCTTTAGTTTTCTCACCTGTAAAGTGGCTACTGGGTGTGGGTCTGCTGAGTGTCTCTCTGAGGTTCCTGTCTCAAAGGCTTGGTTCTCAGGTGACACTCCTGGATGGTATGGGAGCCTTTGGGAGATGAGATTCAGTGACAGGTCCTTAGGTCTTTGGTAATGTGTTCTTAGAGCAAACTGGGGAACCCTGGGCTCATCCTTTGTCACTCGTGGTTTCCTGGCTTAGAACAGGCTATCTGCTATGCCATATGGTCTTGTTATGGTGTGGTGCCTCACCAGACCTACAGCAGCGGGACCTCTCAGTCCTACCCCAGAACACTGCGCCAAAATAACATGTTTCTCTTCTAAGTCATCTCAGGGGTTTTGTTGTAGTTCCGCAAAGATGGCGAGTCTAGTATTATTGTGTTAGGTACTCTGTAATCTCATAAGGAATATAGTGTTACTCTATCAGCACTAGACAAAGGGGAAAATCATTACCATTTTTCCATTTTGTTCAGAAGGACTTTTGGAAGAGAAGAGTGAGATAAAGAAAGAGAAAGAATTCTCATTTGCAAGGATCCGAGTTCAAGTATTCATAACTGCAGTGAGAACGTGTTTTGCTTATTATGTCTCCCTCTACAAGACAGGATGTGGTCGAATATGAATCTTACCAAGGTGACTCAGTCTAGGCCACTGAGTGCTATTGGCTTTGGTCATATCAGATTAGGAAGACTTTAGGATCTTTTGGGTTGTATTACATAAAACCATTTTCCCTCTTATATCTTGATGTTTTCTACTTCATCTGTTACACTCTTTCTGACCCTGTTGCTGGAGATTCAATTCAGTGTTAAGCTCATGGAAAGAGTTGATTATGGAATACTTGCTGAATTTAAAATGCATAAATTGTGCGGTCTGGGAAATACAGGGACTTTTTACTACACACAGACTCATAGAAGCACTCATACGTGATCTCACACATGATAAGACACTGCTGCATTGGCCATAACACCAAAGAACGAGAGATAAACTAATTCCTAAATGTTTATTAAATAAATTGTAGTACTTCTATACTTTAGGACATTATGCAGCATTTATGAATAGTAAGATAGAAGGGCTAGGGAGATAGAACAGAGGCCTAGCAAGCACAAGATCCCAAGTTTGATCCCTGGAACTGGGCCTGGTGTTACACCCCTGTAATTCCAACACTAGGGAGGCTGAGACAGGAAGAATACTACAAGTCCAAACTTTACAGTGAGACCCTATATCAAAATAATAGTAATAATAATAATAATAATGAGAGAATATATTTTATGACATAGGAAAATATTGTAGGTATATTACTATATAAAAATCAAACAGTAGAACATTTATAAAGTTACTTCACTTATCTAATATAAGATATAATGCCTTATATTTATAAGGCATTTATATATATATGTTTATTCATTTTAGCTCTAGATAGATATTATATACAGAGTATACCAAAACCATATATACATGTCAGTAGTGTATTGTACTAATAAATGTCTGCAAGCTAATGGGCACCACTTTCTTATAATTGTAGAGGCTAAGTTAACTTTTTTTAATCTCATGACGTCTCAATAAACATAGCATTATTATATATATATATATATATATATATATATATATATATATATATGCAGCTCAGCCTGCCCTGGGGGTGGGGCTGATGCAGCATGTGGTACTGGTGAGCTTTCATAGGCAGGTGCTTCAGACTGCTGAGCCATCTTGCTGGCCCTGTATCTTTTTTTTTTTTTTTTTTTTTTTTTTTTTTTTTTTTTTTTTTTTTTTTTTTTTTTTTTTTTTTTTTTTTTTTTTTTTTTTTTTGGTGGACTCTTTATTACTACCAAGAATAAATACTTTGCACTGAAAGCAAAAGGAAATTTTTACTTTTGTTTTCTTTTACTATTATTTTGACATGATTGAAGGTTATTTAAACATATATGAATCAAAATTACTTAAAACTAGATCATCTTGGGCTGGTGAGATAGCTCAGTAGAATAAGCACTTGCCAGGTAAGTGCAAGGATCTGAGTTCAATCCCTGGTACCGAAGGAAAAAAAGAAAAAGCTAGATCATCTTTATGGAAGGTTTAGAAACCACGAATGCCCCTTTCCAAAACAAGAATGTGAACTTGTAGTATTTAGGGCTTTCTGGCTGCAAGTCATAAAAGCCAACTCAAGATAGCATAAGGGAATTGATCTCTGGAAGGGAGTGGGAAATGCTGAAGGAAATGAACGTAGGTGTGACTCTGAAATATCTGGAAGTGGAAAAGCCTCATGAAGCCAGGCCATAGCCTCTCTGAGTGTTTTGCCCCTGGTTTTCTCTGTATCTCTGTCTCATTCTTCATCTCTTTATCCATTCCCCAGTTCTCATGGCAGAACAAGGTGCCCCATGGCTCTAAATCCAGATTTTATGAGTTTGCTCAAAACATAAAAATCTCTTTTCCTTTCTAATTTTAAGGTCTTGGAGGAGAGTGTGATTAGCTCAGCCTGTATCCACTTCCGGCCAATTACTAGGGATGGGATTCTATAGTAGAAAGTAACTGCTAGGGGCCCAATCAGACTAAGGATAAAGACTGTTGTAGGAGGATACTCTAAAAGCATTGAAAGTAAGACTAGTAGATGATTTTGACAAACTCCAGGGAGCAGGTCGCTAGGTTACAGGTGATTTTTTTTTTTTTTTTTTTGTTCAGGGTCGATAGAGTCTCACTACGCAAGTCCGATTGGACTTGTAGTGATACTTCTGTTTTCAGCCTCCCAAGTGCTGGGATTATAGGTAGGTCACCACCATATCCATTCTCAATTGCTGTCTCAGCATGCTGTGTGAGCAGGACCAGTACAACACACTGGAGACTGAATCTTGGCCCCGCAACTGCCTAAGAAGACGCTAATTTAATCCAGATGATAGTATTTTTAATTGCCAAGTCACTAATTTACTTTTGTTTTGTCATGTTCCTGAATTATTTTGCAATGAATGCTCACACTGGAGAACTTATAACAAAGAAATAGACATTTTTATTAGTAGACAAAAAGAATCTACACAGCTGGCTCATTTGATGACTGAAATAACATTATCACATGTTTGGTAGTGTTGAAATTATGGGAAAGGAACACTTCACACCATCAAATTGAAAATTCTTTATTCTCAATCAATTGATATTACAGGAACTAACAGAAGGATTAGTCCTGAAATATGTTTTAAAGACCTATCAGAGGTCAAATAAAAGAAGCATCCTGCATAGAAGTTACACATTTATCCATTGTTCCTTTCCCACATCCTATCAAGCATGAGTGATAGCATTTGTCTGTTCTCATCACAATATGGTGGAGATGACATTCATACGGATAAAACCAAGAATGTAGGATGTTAATAGAGATAGATGTGAGTGGCAGGCAGAGCTCAGAGGATAAGTGGAAGGATGAACGCTAGGGTTAAGAAGACCTCAGCCTTTACACATGGATGAGAAATGGTGAGTGAAGCTTTAGGCAAAGCAAAGGTTCAGAATGTCCTAACACCCAACTGTCACCAGATTTGGTTTTCTATGATCTGTCTTTGAGTTTCAAGATGATTGCTCATTCATACACCAAAACAAAGCAAGCAAAACAAACATGGCCAAACCCCAGAAACCTAGTACATTAAACCCTCACGGGTCTCAGTTGCCTAAGGGCATGCTCCATAGTCCTCTTATTTATGGCTGTGTTCTTTATACCTGAATCATTTGTGGTGCATCAGAAGTGTTCAAAAAGTATTTCTGAAAGAAATCTGTCCACTTAATGATGACAGCAACATGATCAAGGAACCATTTATTACTGGCACCCAGCACATGTGGAAGACTTACATGTTTGCTCTTAATCACTAGTTCTAAGAAAGTAACTGGAATCCTAACTTCTATCACCACAGGTTGGTGTGGCCAGATATTGTGTTTTCTATAAGTGGAATTACATGGAATTACTCACTTGCACTTGGTTTGCTTTGGCCAATGTTATGTTTGAGTGACTCACCTGTATTTTTGCATGTAGTTGAGCTTGTTCATTGCTTTGTTGTTTAGCACTACATTAAATAAACATGCTACAATTCATTCGCCTGTTAACTGACACTTGGTGTTTGGGCACATAAAATCGGCGCTGCTATGGATGCTCTTGAATATGTCTTTAGTGTATAAGTATATACAACTCTGTTGGGAATATATCTAGAAATGGAATTGATGTGTCTTAAGTGAAATTCTCAAAGCATATGTTCATTAGTAGAAACTACCAGTTTTCTAAAATGACTTTTCCAATTTATATTCTGCTCAGTAGAATATGAGATGTTCATTAAGCTTACCAGCAACTTGAAATTATCATTCTCTTCAATTGTAAGCATTCTGGTAAATTTATAGTGGCTTCTCACTATAACTTTACATTACCTTTCTCTTGTAAATAATGTTGGATCCCTATGCACATTTTTTATTTTTTGGTAATTTCAATAACATCCTTTGTAAAGTACTTGGTAAATTTTTGCCCATTTTTCCTCTTATTAAGTTTTGGTTCTTTTTCTCATTGATCTGCAAGATTTCCACTCATACTCTGGATGTAAGTCTTGTGTGAAATATAGGGGCTGCAAATATGGGGTATCATTCCATTCTGTGGATTGCCTCTTCACTCTCTAAATGGTGGCATCTGATAAACAGAATTCTCAATTTCACATGATACAGCTAAGCAATTTATTTGTTTGTTTGTGTGTTTATTTATTTATTTATTTATTTATTTATTGTCTTTTTGAGACAGGGTCTCGCTATGCAGTTCAGGCTGGCCTTGAGCTCACTTTTTGTAGTCCAGGCTAGTCTTGAATTCACATCGATCCTCCTTCCAAGTGTTGGGATTATAGGAATGCACCACCATACCTGGTTCTTTTTTTTCCTTAAGGTGCTTTATGCTTTCTGTCTTGTTAAAAAATCTTTAGTTACCTAGATTTTATGAAGACATTCTGTTATCTTTTTTTCATTTTTAAAAAAGAGAATACAAGATAGTAAAAAAAATCAGAAATAATACAGAATTCCACTAAAAATAGGAATTCAACTTATATAGCATATTATTGTCTTCAATATAGCTGTTCAGATGACTAGATATAACTAGGTTTTAAGTAGTTTCCTTATTTGGGTGAAGAAGTTGTTGGTAGTGATATGACAATTTTTTCTCAGGACTTTTGTAAGTACTAAACTGACACGTTTCACAACTAAAGAAAGAGACATGGATTCTGATATCACGGCTTTGAAAATATCCAGTTTAATCTGTCCAATTAGCTTCAGAATTATCTACTTAACTTGAGAGGTTATGGCTCCAGGAAAGCTTTCAATTTAACTGGAGATGATTTATTTCTTAAATAGCTCAGAATGATGGCATTGACAGAAACAGGGGCTTATCATCTATAGTTTTTATTTTAATGAATAAAATAAAAACCATTTAAACAAAACAAAAAAAATTTACATGTGTATTTTATTTATACGCACAAATGGAAAACTCAGAATGGTCCATAAGCATGTGAGCTAAAAGTGACCTGTGCGAGTGAGCCTGACTGTGTATAATTTCCCCAACGTTTAGAAAGGAAAAGGAAATACATCAAGGTTATCAAATACTCTTTTCTGATAAAGGAAATAACTATAAAAATCTTTTATTTGTTCAAAGTAACCACTGCTCTTGGTGCAAAACAAAATCCAACAACTTCCTGAATACTACTTTCAAAACCAATATATCAACCTTGATTTTTGTTAGAATGAATATTTATGACACAAAGTATTATTGGGCTTTGTTTTTTGGACAAGAATGCCACATTAGTTTCTCTTCATAAAAAACAATTCCAGCTGAAGGGCATCTCATATTTGCCTCTTTTGCCAGCACCAAGTCAGCCTCATCTGAATCTTTCCATTGCAACAGAAGCATCCAGTCTGCATGACTAACTATGGCACCACTTATTTGCTCCAGATCAAGACCTCTGGCAACTTTACCAGTTTTTTGAGAACTAAGAAATCCTTCAATAAACTCCAGACTATCTGAATTTCCTTCAGGTTTCCCTGTAGTCGACCTCTGACAATCCTTTCCCTTTGAGGAAACACTCCAACTTCTCATTCACTGTGTGAGGGTCCCATACTTTTCCCATCACAAGTTCTTCACATCCTGCCCCTCTAGCTGTTTAACTTTCTCAATGTTTGTAATTTCATTGTGGGCCATTTAAAAAAAAATTAAATCTTTTATTGATTTTGTTATGTATTTGGTACCAGGTCTTGCTATGCAGTTTGGGCTCATCATGATTCTCCTGTCTCAGCCTACCCAGTGCTGGGATCACAGGCATTTACCACCAAGCCTAGTTTTGGTGGCCAGCACTGTGTGCAATACCAGGGATTAAGCCCTCATCCTTATGCTTGCCAGGCAGGTGCTTAGCCTTCCAAGGTATCTCTCCAGGCCCTTGTAGGCCATTTTTAATAGCAGACTTGGCAATCTATTATGCATCACTTGAGATGCTCCTGCTGCAGGTTGATAGCTTCTGGGCCTGTGCACCTGAAGCTCCATTCATCTCCTTATTTTTAGTTTAGTTTAGTTTTTTAGGGGGTGGGGTGGGATGGGGTGGGGATTTATATCCTAGATTCCTTAGTGGATGTACTAGTTTACAATCCCATCCCTGGGATTTTGAGTTCAGTGTTCAGACCAGCTATTGAATCGATAGAACCATTGAGAATGAACTGATAATACTTTGTAATATACTGACTCTTTCGGTTGCTGAACATGCAATATCATTCCATTTATTTTACATCATTTTTACTTTCTCCCAATGATATCCCCTCGGATTTTTTTAAATAAAGAATTTTGTCTATCTCTCATTAGAATTATAATTAGGTATATCATATTTTATTTTGTTATGGTAAATGCCACTGCTTTAATTTCTTTTCTTTTCTACTTGCTTATCATTTGTTTAACAAATTTTCTTTTGGCCATATGGGGGATGGAACACCTGCCATTTAGGAACTTACCACTGAGGTATCTTCCCAGTCCAAAGGTTTAGTAAATATGTAACTAAGTGAATCAACATAGCGCATCAAGAGAGTAAGACTCACTTGGAACCATTTAGACAAAACTAAAAAAGTTAAGACTTCTCCTTGCTTTAGAATAGGACACATAGAGGAAGTCTGTGAAGTGGCCATTACTCAGGACTAGAACACGGGCAGAACTGAGGGCAGAGAGCACTGGGGATTGAATTCAGGACCTTGCACTTGCCAGGCAGACACTTGTGCCCCTGAGCTATCTCCCTGGCCCCTCTTCTACTTCTTTTAAAGCTCCATTTATATAAAGAACACTTAAGAGAGGTGTTGAAATGAAATGCATGCACTTTCTCATCTCTTCTTTCCTGGTCACTCTTGAGTCAGTCTGCTCTTCTCAAGGCCTCTGGTAACTGAATTATTACCAACTCTTTGGAAGTTGTTTGTATTTATCGCACTTAATCACTTGTCATCCCATAGTTGTCTTTGGTATCTACAGGGGATTGGTCCCAGGATGTTCTACAATAGCAAAATGGATGAGATTCAAATTCCTAATGTAGTGTTACATTACTTGCATATAATGTATGCATAGCATCTTATACATTTGAAACCATTTCTAGATTACTTATAATATCCAATACAATGTAAATGCTATGTAGATAGTTGCCATACTGTATTTCTTATGAAATAATGGTAAGGATAAATGCCTGTACAAGTTCAACACAGATTTATTTCCTTTGGAATATCTTTGATCTGTAGTTAGTTTAACCCATGGAAGCAGAATGAATTGATATGGTGGAACTATTACCCAAGGTAGACAACCACATCTCACTCAGTTTCCTTTCTACCACATAAACAACTCTAGTTTTTTTCTTTACTCCCTTGTGGTTTCAAAATGCTGTGCTAAGAGCCTTCCACTCTATGTGGTTTCTTTCCAGGTGAGCTCACCCAGCGTTACTGCCTTAAACACCAGATGCCGGTGATTCCTGCTATCTTTCTGCTTTGACGTTATTCCTAACCTCTATGTAGATCTGAAAATCCAGCTACTTACTGAGTATTTTTCCTTGGAACTTGTCATTTCACAGTTAAATTATCCCAAGGGGGTCTCCCCATCTTTCTCCCTAACCTATCCTTCTAGCCTTCTCCATCTCAGGAAATAGGATTGCACCTATCTGTGGTCAGATCAAATAGCTGGGTGCATCTTTAAACCCATTTCTCCATGAAGCCATTGTCCAATCTATTCATCAGTCTTGTGGTACCTTCTTCAAAATATATCCTCAGTATTTTCATCATTATCATTGCTTCTGCTTTAGCCTTAATGCCTGGCAGCTCTGTCTCCCAAATGGTCCCGGATTCTTCTTTTCTTCTTATAAGTCTTTAGCCACACAAGTGTTAGAATATTTATTTTAAATTTAGAGTAAAAGGAAAAGGCTTTCAATTACTCTTTATTACACTGGCATCTATATGAGTTTATTTGGTCCACTATGAGAAAATAGCTCAGGCTGTGAAATTTGTACACAACAGAAAATGTATTGCTCACAGTGCTTAAGGCTGAGAAGTCCAAGGTCAAGACCCAGGCAGATTTGTTGTTTTGTGTCTTGATTTTTGCTTCATAGATGAAGATGTTTTGCTGTGTCCTAGTATGGAAGAAGGGATCAGTAACTTTCCTTGAGTCTCTTTTAAAAGGGCACTAGTCCCATTCATGAAGGATCCATCCTTCTGACCTAATTGCCTCCAAGTACTGTGTAAATGTATGGGGGATTAAGTTTCAACACACAGACTTTGGGGTAATACTGGCATTTAGGCCCAGCAGTATACAAAAGCTTCATCCTGATATACAAGGCTCTGTGTGACTGGGCAGCTGCTACCTCCAGACTTTATCCTGCACCACTCCCTCCTTTTTGTGCCATGCACTGTCCACATAATCTTCCTTTCTATCCCAGGAAATTCACACACTCATTTCTTCTTCAAGGTCTTTGCCTAGGGTCTCTGCCAGCAAGGCTTTGTTCAGATTCTGGCACATCTGTCTCATTAATATCCATATCTTGGTTTGCTGCTACCTTCTCCTGGAATATTTTGCTGACCACATTGTCCACAAGGGCTGGCCGTCCTTCAGGCTCATTGCCTTCACTGAGCCACTGCCTTTCCCCCTTGGTCTGGTAGTTACTCCATAGGCAGAATCTCCATCATGTTCACCCTCCTGTCTCAGTGTCTGTAACAGTGCCTCATACAGGGTAGGGGCTTGATACATGTTGGTTGAATGATCCCAAGTGCTACGAGTGAGGATTCCCCATGATCCTTGTTGTCTGGCATCAAGATTTTCCCACTCTTGGACTCTTTCTGTCTGCTAACACATGAGCTCTTTATTTTATTTATTTATTTATTATTATTATTATTTTTTTTTTTTTGTCTTTTTGAGACAGGGTCTCACTATGCAGTTGAGGCTGGCCTTGAGCTCACTTTTGTAGCCCAGGCTGGTCTCGAACTCACACCGATCCTCCTGCCTCAGCCTCCCGAGTGCTGGGATTACAGGCGTGCGCCACCACGCCTGGCTGTTATACATGAGCTCTTTAAATAAGGACATATGATACTAATTTTAAATGTAATCAAACTATTTATTGGCGAATAAAGAAAGGTTAAAAGTGAAAAGTTTCTGTTATTACTTTCACATATAGGGTCATTCCAGTTCAAAGTATATTTGATAGTATAATCTTACACTGCTCAAAAGGAAAACAAAAGGAGGATTCTCTGATTTAGATATAATTCATTAATGCTCCTAGCAGGGTTAGACTATGATCTCTTTTTCTCTAAGAGAAAACCTATAATAATTGATTGTTTATCAAATGAATAATCATTGAAAAGCAAATTCAACTTATAATCTTCTTCAGTATAAAGTCTGGAGAAATCTGGGTTTGATTATCCTGATAGTGTTGGCTTTACTGCTTATCATGCAATTTTCTGCGTATCCCAGAATTTTATGCATAGCGGCATTAATGGTCAAAAAGACTGAATTTTATCTTTTCTAAGTATTTTAAAGAGAATGTTTTCCAAAAATAAACAACTACATTAAGGAATTACCAGAAAGTTACTATCTGTGTGTGCATGCAGTACCATATAGCACAAGCCACATAGCAAATGCTATAAGTCATGACAATTTATTTGCATTGAAGCTTAGAAGTCAGAGAAGTATTTTCCCTCTGTTAGTCTTTCCCAACATGTAACTTTTCATCCACAGGTGGAAATTTTCCTCTCTGGAACACTTTCTGGAGATTTGAGTAAGCACTTGCTGGACTGATTTGGTGAAATGTCTTATCTCAGACATAAGCTTCTTTCCCATTTGGGTGCATGGCTCTAAAGAGTTCTCAAAAAGCTCTCCTGCACCTTCTATGGTTGCTGAAAGGGTGAGACAAGGTCCAATTATCTTAGTTAGTAAACAAAAGCACACACACATGTACACACACACACACACACACACACACACACACAATAAAACAGTGAAGACCGTCTGTCTACCTGTATTTTTGAGCCTAGGTTCCTATTGATTCTTACTTTCCAGGATAGTCAAGCTTTCCCTTGCTTCTGAACTCTTTCCCACTGCTGACCATTGAGGTTAAATACCTTTGTGAGTGAGACTGAGAGCATATGGCATTAACCCAACAATTAGTTAATTGAACACGTGTTTATTGAGCATCAGCTGGGGATAATTCCAAGCTTCACAGACACGGGTGGAGAAGACAGCCCAGACTCCTGTTTTAGGAAATTTACATTCTAGGGTGAAAGAGGCTGGTTGAGAAAACGATAAACAAAAGGGGAATAAAGCAATGTCCAGCACTGCATAGAAAACAAAAACAGGTTGATGAGCTTGACAGGGACTAGCACGGCACATGGTGACTGTCCTGCCTTAGCCTGGAGCTAGGTGTGCAGTGTGATGAGCTCTACTAAGCCTATTTTCTTTCCTACACTTTCCATCTTCTGTAGCATCTCTGCCTTCTATCCAATCAGAACCAAATTTCCAGGAAATGTGGCGTGGTCCATGAGGAACCCAACCCCTTACAGTCTGGCATCACTGAAGCAAGGCCAAAGTTTCCTCACAGTTAGGATTACTCTTGCCTTTTGTGTCTACACATGATTCTTTTGATAAACTCCCATGGAAAACCAAAACAAAAACCTAGAATTATTTAACTGAAAATTCTTTGAGTAACCTGAACTATCTTCCACGTATAATACAATTCTTATTGAAAGGTAGGAAACACAATAGTTTAACAAGGTAGCTATGATTACATAACTATCCTAAAAACCTTTCTAAAATATTTTTGGAGGCTGGTCTTGAATACACCATGATGTTCAGGCTAGCCTTGAAGTTGCAGTGATCCTCCTTCAGCCTCCTCAGTGCTGGGATTACAGGCATGCTCTATGACATTCAGATGGCACAGAAATAGTAAATAGAACTTGTCCAAGGCTCACAACTAGTAAGTGCAAGAGAATCCATCCTTACCACTGACCAGTGCTGCCTTGCAGACCTCATTGTTTTGCAGGAAGCACAGAACTGGTATGTGCCCAACTGCTGTAGGTAGCTAAGAATCCTTTTATCAAGTCTTTTCTGAAATTTCCCGTTCATCGTTTGCCCTTGGTTTTGCAACTTTTTTCTTCCACACATTACTCCATGTAGCCTGTACCCAGCTGTCAACCTTGTCTACTTGATCTGGGCCTTCTCTTGCAAGGCTGAGAGGGCACCTCCAGGATAGGGGCCACCCTATGATGTAACCTCCATTTTTGTTACTCTGGGAAGGTTATTTTTCAAGGATGTACTTTCCTCTTCACTGTGATGGTATTATTCCCAACACCACTTGTGAAGTGAAATGAAAACTAGAGATCTGAGAAAAAAATGCAGACAGGAGAAATGTTATGGTGCTACATATATACATGCAGCCACCTTAGGTTAAAAATATAAAAAGACAGCATTATCATGCAAAGAAAATTAAATGGACCTGTGTATTTTAGTTATATCTCTATTTTTGAAAGTGAAAAAAGCTTACACCTGCCAATTGATCCGCTACAGAAATGAATGACAGTGTCATAATTTCTCTTTTCTTGGCTTTATGTACATTTGTCAATGACTATCAAAATGTTTCTAGCCTGAACCACATAACTACACAGAAAGAAAGAAAAAGAAAGAAAATTAAAAAAATAAAATGATAATACAGACATCATAGGAAAGAAAAGAAATCAACCATCACTCTGTAAACACACGGAGTTTTACTTTTAAATGTTTTTTTTTATTGTAGAAACATTTGAAGACTGCTAAAATTGGCTACAAGCAAACAAATTTATAAAGTATTGTCATCTGATATTTTTATGAATTTAAGCCAAATGTTCAGATTTTTCTTCCATATATCTGTTGTTTTATGTGAAAGTTTTTCAGAAAACAATGTAGGTGTGTTCCTTTGTCAACTATAAGAGAAGACAGAAGGAGAAACCTTGGTATTCCTCTAGTGAATGCAAATAGGTGGAAAAACTATTGGCTTCCTTGACAGGGCTTGCCTGATTCTCTGCCTACTTGTCTTACGGACTTCAGTGGCCCTCTGCCCTCAGGGATCTCTTTGAACTCATCTTTACCCCTGGTGTCTAAACCCACCCATGCAGAGACTCTCCAATTTCTTATCATAGAGCTGGTCTTTCCCTGACATGGTATCAAGCACATTGCTGTAGTCTGGTAGGACTTCCAAAAGTCTGTATTATAATAAAAGGACTGTAAGAATGGTTAAATCTCAGGTGCTGCAGCTTTTTCAACTTATAAGGCACTAAATCATACTCAAAATTCATATTCATCAACGTAATCAAGTGGACTGAGTGTGCATGATTCTAGAACCAGTCCTATCATTTCTTCCCCAACCATCAGTAGCTTCCTCAGAAGCATCCTTGCTCCGGTTTAGATGTGAGCGGCCACCAGGAGTTCATGTGTTGCAGGCTTGTTCCCTATTGTGACCATGTTGATAGCTCCTTTAAGGAGGGTTAGTGGAAGGGATTTAAGTCACTGGGGATATCACCCTCACCAAAGATTAGCACTTTCCTGCCTGCTTGGACTGCTGATGGTAAATGCATGGCTGTCCCACCAGGCAGCAAGGGACAGTACTATTGGGTGGTGGTGTTATACCTGTATCCCTGGTGGTGGCCCCCAATGGGACAGCATGCATGTGTGGCCCTGTTGTGAATGTGGTAAGGAATTTCTTATAAGACCTTTCTTCTCTCCTGAGAGCAAGTTGTTATAAGAACAATTCTGACTCAGAATCTTCGCTCTGGGTTCGTGTTTGGAGAGGCCATAACTTCTCTCATAAATGCTTCTATTGCTGTGATGTCACCTGCTATGAAGTCTTCACCGGAACTGAGAGAATCCTTTTCCTTTGTCCTTAAATCTCCAGAAATGTGAACTAACTAAATTTCTTTATAAAGTTACCCAGTTGCACATATTTTGTTTTAGCTAATAAAATCCACAATACAGCATTCCTGGTCATCACTACAAATAGATCAGGATTATAAGAGAAGAAAACCATTTGCCTCTCCTAACCTGACTATTTCAGCCTGTCACTCTTCTTAGGTATAAAAACTAAATTTCAGCATCTACAGGGTAGCCAAACTTTAACTTATGATTAGAATATAAGTTATTCTAGGGATAATGATTTCATTACTTTAAAGCATATAGGGTGTCTTAGTTACTTTTTACTCGTTGCTGAGACAAATACCAGACACTCAAGATGAAGGAAGGAAAGGCTTATTTAGCTCACAGTTTGTGGAGGTTTCAGTCCATATTCGGCTGGCCCAAGGCTGAGTGGAACAGAGCAGAGAGCATCCAGTTCATGGAGGCAGAACAGCAGCAAAATGGTGGCAGAGGCAGCCAGTCAATCAGGGCAGCAGAGCAACAGCAACAGCTAGAGCTCCAGTCTGTCTCTCTGTCTCTCTTTATATTACATTCAGGGTTTCCGCCTTAGCTCCCGCCCTAGGCTACACCCATAATCTCAGAAGTACTTCCACCCATAATCCCATCAGTACTAAAACCCATAATCCCAGGGATCATGGATCAAGTCTCAGACTCTAGAAGTCCCTGCCCAATGACTCCATGAGGCTTTGGGGGAACAACTAGACATAAACCATAACATTCCACCCCTGGACCCCCAAAGTCTCATACATATCCCTTTTTACAAAAGACATTTTAGTCCATCTGGAAGAGTTGCCAAAGTCCCAATAGATTCAACATTGCTGAAAACTCCAAATCCCAAGTTTCCTTGAAGATCCAAGTCAAACTCTCATCTGTGAGCCCCTGTACAATAGAAGAGTTAAACGTATCCAACATTCAAAGGCATAAGATAGACATTACAATTCCAAAAGCTGCAAACAGGGTAATGCAAAACATTGGGACCAACACATGTCTAAAATCCAGCAGGGTAAACATTAAAGCCCATAGTTCCAACTGGAGAATCCAAAATAGTCTGCACTGAGTTGTGAGCATCATACAACTCTGCTCCTTCAGCACTCTTGGTGATAATTCCCATGGCTTCTCTCTTAGGCCAGCTTTGTACCCTCTTAGCACAATCCATGTTCCTGGCTTTTCCAAACTTCTGGTGTTTCCACTGAATTGGCTTCTCACTCTCTGCTTCACACACTGCCCTCTCAGGAGCACACTGCCTGGCCTCCCAGGCCTTCTTCTGAAATCGAGGTGGAAGCCTTACACTAACAGCTCTTGCATTCTGAATGCACCTAAAACCAATGCCACGTGGATGATGCCAGGGTCTGCTGCCAGCTGGAGCAGTAGCCAAGCTACCTTCTCTCTTGCTTGTAGGGGTGGAGTGCCTGGATTGATGAACACTCTGACCTTGATTCCTAGGAACAAATACTCCATGCCGGCGCCATTTTGGAACCTAGTTTGGCTGCTGCCGCCATTCTGGTACTTGGGTCTCTGTGGCCTTCTTCTCAAGGCAAAGCCTCTCTCCTTTGCAATTCTGGGGCTGCAAAGCACCGACAGCTGACACCTCCTGTGATGCCTTCAGGCCATCTTTCGATTCGCCGGTTCCTTCCCAGCAATGGAGATCCTCTCAGCTCCATCTTTGCAGTCCACAGCCCTCCTGGTGTTTCCTTTCTGGCCAAACTCACATTTTAAATCATCCTGCTTGGCTCTTTTCTCTTGACTTTCAACATAAATCTGTCTAAAAGCTGCCAATAACAACCACGCCACCGCCCCAATAGTTTGCTGCTTTGAAATATCTCTTGAAAGATTAATCAGTCAGCCATGCTTAATCTCAGTCTTAGGCAAAGTCTCTGGGCAGGAGCAAAATTCCAAAAGACTTTCAGCCAATCCATAGCACAAATCATCTGGAGTCCAATAACCAATGCTGTCCTTTTTTCCGGCAGAAACCTCCTCAGCCTGATCTTTACAGGCAGGCCTTCTGTCAGTCTTCTGGTCTAAGCTCTGACCAAAATCGCCCAAGCTGAACAGCCGAAGCCGTTCTACTGCTTTGTTTTTAGCTGACATCTCTGAACCTTTCCTATCTCTTCCCGTAAGCCATTTCCAAAAGCTTATAATCCACATTGTCAGGTATAGACACAGCAATGACCCCACTTCTCTGGTACCAAGTTCTGTATTAGTTACTTTTTACTCATTGCTGAGACAAATACCCGACACTCAAGATGAAGGAAGGAAAGGCTTATTTAGCTCACAGTTTGTGGAGGTTTCAGTCCATATTCGGCTGGCCCAAGGCTGAGTGGAACAGAGCAGAGAGCATCCAGTTCATGGCGGTGGAACAGCAACAAAATGGTGGCAGAGGTAGCCAACCAACAGGACAGCAGAGCAACAGCAACAGCTAGAGCTCTAGTCTGTCTCTCTGTCTCTCTTTATATTACATTCAGGCTCTCCGCCTTAGCTCCCGCCCTAGGCTACACCCATAATCTCAGAAGTACTTCCACCCATAATCCCATCAGTACTGAAACCCATAATCCCAGGGATCATGGATCAAGTCTCAAACTCTAGAAGTCCCCGCCCAATGACTCCATGAGGCTTTGGGGGGACAACTAGACATAAACCATAACATAGGGCTATTTATGCCAAATGTAAGAGAATCCATGAAAGATTATATCCTTAGAGCTACAGAAGAAAGAATGGCAGGATTCAGCACCAGGAATATGCTAGAAACTAGGAACAAAAGATCCCTTGGGTCAGGCCACAGCGGGAGGGACATGTACAGGAAGACTTCATGGAAAGAGCACTGATGACATATAGATGATTGGAGAGAAGGATGTGTAGGCAATTGGGGAAGCATAAAGTGGCGCACCTTATTAGAGTCTCGTTCAGGTAAGAAACTCAAGGAGTAGGGTCTGCTGGTGGATTACTTAGTGTTCCAGGGCTGTAGCTTCTTGTCTAGCAAATGAAGGCCAAATTGATCAGTGGTATAGAAGACAGGCTCTTCCACTTCCTAGCTGTGGTTTTGGAGCTTTGGGCTTTATTTCTCATCTGTAAAATGAGGATAATAATGGCAGGGCGAAAAAGAGGTGACACGGAGGGCTGTAGATGCTAGCTAGTCTATATGTCTGGTATTATAGTACAAATAAATCTCTAGAGGGGGGAACAAGGGAAAAGCCAAATCGCACAAAAAGAAAGAAAGAAAGATAGTAGGGAGAAAAAAGCTAGGAGTAAAAATATTCCCTCTGAGACAGAACAATGCGAGTGTGTTGAAATAGGGCTGAAGCAGAAAGCCAGAGCAGATATTCTGCGAAGGCTTGGGGCAGCGGGGGTTGATAGCGAGCCGCTAGGATGGATCTGAGCATGAGCTCTTATTTTCTTCAGTTAGCTGTTCTGTGTTGGGAAGTGTACAGAAGGATGAATGGAAGATGTGTTAACACCATGTTGACAATGTGGGCGCAGGGCAGGCGCAAAGGGCCACAAGAGGCTTCCACACAGGGAATGTTTGTTTGCTTCAGGGGAAGGCTCAGCAGACTGCCTGGCCTTTGATTCCTTCCTGCAGGAGACCATCACAGAAATTGAGCTAAGACTTCAAATTACCCTAAGTAGGAAGATCATAGAAACTGGAGCTTTATGCTCTGAAATCAGCTCTTCCGCCCACATTCACAGTCAGCCCTGCAGTTTCTTTTGAAACATATATTATTATCTTTTAGTGAACAAACATAGGCGTGCTCACAGAACACAGCCAAAGTCATTTGTACAATGTGAGCACAACCATTTTATCATGTTTGGATCTTTGCTTTCTTGTCTTTTTAAATGGAGACAAATGAGAAAATACTTCAGTGATTGTTTACATGAGAATGCACTTTCTCTACCAGATCTTTTACATTTTTACCTGTGGACCTGTTCTTTTTCTACCAGGTGAAACACGAGAGTGTACCTATGTCAAAATGGAGGGCAACTTTCCAAAAGGGAAAGCCAAATGATCTCATTAGACACTGAATTGGAATGAAAGAACCATGGCAATGGTGTAAATCCTCATCAATACTTTGCATTTTTTAACTTTATTTTTCCTGTATTCCCCTCTGTTAGGACATGGTAACACACTATGACTGCACAGGGAAGCAAGGAGCGCTGGAGGGCCCTTAAGGTCCCTGCTCTTGCTGTCCTTGCAGCAAGCCCAATAAATGTCTGCTTTACACGTGAGCAAACTGAGGTATGCCAAAATTAATTGATCAAAGCTAATGGCACAGATATTCAGTGAAGAGGCAAGACCCTAATTCAGGCAGTTTGCCGTCAGATTTTCCATGCTTATACATGGTGCCAAATTTCCCATGTCTTTACACTTTGTCTCCTTAATAGATGTATTTGTCTAACCCTGAACTACCCCTCAGGATAACTCTCTTCAATATTTGGTCTGGACCCAGGCGTGGTGGCTCACGCCTGTAATCCCAGTACTTGGGAGGCTGAGGCAGAAGGATCGTTGTGAGTTCGAGACCAGCCTGGGCTACAAAAGTGAGCTCAAGGCCAGCCTCAACTGCATAGCGAGACCCTGTCTCAAAAAAAAAAAAAAAATCAAAAAAAAATATTTGGTCTGGAATCTGGACAAAGAGGCACCAACATGATCACTCAGTGGGTCTCTCAGACAGTAAAGCTCCCTAGGGTATTCTCTGAGGCTGCTATTCAGGCTTAAGTGAAAAGGCATTTTTATGTTTCCACGAAAGTCATTGCTCAAAGGGAAGTGAAGAGTTATGTGTCTCCAGAAATTTTCAGTACTTATTTTCAGTTTGTTTTTTAAAAAATTAGTAACAAATGGTTTCTCGAATTCACTTAAAAATCTTATGGAGCATCTACTATGCACCAGACCATGAGGAAATAGTAGGGGAGAAAGAATACAAGGATTTCTGCCATAATGTAGCTCATGTTCCAGTGTGGGGAGGCAGGCAATGCATGGAACATAAAAATAGTCCATAGAAGTAGTATTTATCTTACCACATTCATTGTCACTGGAACAAAATGCCTAACACCTTCGTGACCACCTGGAGTGAGGTCCGTTGTAGCTCATATCCTAGAAGTTTCAGTCCATGCTTGGTAGCATGGCAAAAGGGCCTGGGGGGCAAAGCTCAAATCACAGTGGACAGGAAGGATTCAAGGGAGGGGCTGGGAAGGGAGATCCACTGTTCCTAGTCATGCTCCAGCGATCACACCTTCAGGTGGGGCCCCACTCCAGAAAGCAAGCCAACTCTAATGTCCCCCACGTCCAACCACTTTCTAAGCATGAGACTTTGGGAGTATTTTAATTATTCATTTATTTTAATTTTTAAAATTAATTTTATTTATACATAATGGCCATTGTTTTTTATTTTATTTTATTTCTTACAATTTACTTTTTTTTACTACTTTTAATAAGAAATAACAATATGTTAGTTTCAAAACACGTTAGTAGTACATTTGCAATAATTGACACATTGCATATTGATGTCCTCATAGTAGTTATATAGAGCACAGGGTATAGACATAAATTTTCTAGTTGATATTGGTAAGGAAATAAAAAAAAAATTCTTCTCTTTGAACTGAGAGGAAGTAGTTGTACACATAGTTCAATGTTCCATAATTGCATTGGGTTACTGGTGAAACTGCAATGTTGGAGGCCGTTGATTTAAGCCTCTTACAGCTCATACTAATCTAGCTCTGCATTTTATGCCTCATAATTAAGCTTTTCTGCTGGGTGATCAAGGGCAAGTTAAAGCAAGACCTGTATAACAAAGCATTCATCTTTTGTATCTTCCAAGGTCAAATCCTCTCAGGATTAACTTTGGAACCATGTACAGTGCTTTGTGGAACTGTTGTCAGTGTCAACCTTCAGACGAGTCACGGTGATTGCTTGACCAGTTTGCTTTCTGTGAAAGCCTGAGAGAATGTCTTTTCATTGGGTGACTCTCCTTAGACATACTATGCTTCATTTATCCCTTTCCTCCAAGGTCCCATAACCCCCTTGACCAAAAAATTTGGGACACCAGTGAGTTATAGGATGTTACAGTACAGGTACTCTTATGTCCTGAGTCCTCACTGACCTTGAAGGCTAAGGCCAAAATGTTGACTATCCTTGTGGCCCTTATTTTTCTCCAGTTTTTGGTCTGTTAACTTATATTCTCAACCCTCCAGCAGAGAAGCTTCATGATACTATTACTTTATAAGATAGGTGATTGAGCTTAACATTGCTGTCTTTCTGAATATCAAACATCTTAGACTTAGCTTGAAACTGGAATTTTCAGTCATTGATATTCTAATAAATCTCTATGGAATGTGATAAAAGCAATACACATTTTTACAAAGACATTTAGAAATCCAAGGATGTACAAAAGTGTAGCCTGTCAAGCCTATGGCATTTTGCCTAGTCTCTTACTCTCAATTAATACCTCAATTAATACTTTTTTTGTTAACCAATCATTTACTTGACCAAGAGTATAGCAGTAACTGAGTTTACATTAGAAGCAGTACACATCTAAAAGACTGGAATGGCAGGCATTCCAGGCATAGTTTTAGTGTTGCACGTTGCTATCCTAAATGTGAAAAACCTTTTGAAAGTTCTTAGGACCAATGTCTGATTCATCCTGTGTACATAAGTGCATGGTTTTGCTCCTGCTATGTTTCCTCTCTTATCTACTTCTAGTCACTTTGTTGTTTAATCCATAACACAATCAGCTATGTTATGTCCTTCCATTTTTATTTCTTCTTTAGAGTTCTTACACTAGGGACTATATGATATTTAAACATATAGGTCTGGTTTATTTCACTTATGAGTATATGTTCAATATACATCTGTTTATATATGAAGTCTTCATTCTTTATAGCTGAGTAATATTCTATTGTATAAAAATACCACATCTTTTTCAACCATTCTTCAAAACTATCACTATTTGCAGATGACATGATAATCTACTTGGAAGACCCAAAAAGGTCTACCAACAAGCTACCAGGATTAATACACAAATTCAGTAGCATAGCAGGTTACAAAGTCAGCACACAAAAGTCAATAGCATTCCTCTACACAGATAACACACTGAGAGAGAAATTAGACAAACAGTACCTTTTATGATAGCACTGAAGAAAATTTAATACTTAGTAATTAACCTAAGAAAGTAAAAGAACTTTTCAATGAAAACTACAGTACTCTGAAAAAAGAGATCCTAGAAAATTTCAGAAAATGGAAAGGTATTCCCTGCTCCTGGATAGGGAGAAACAACATTGTGAAGATGGACATACTCCCTAAATTGTTATACAGATTTAATGCAATTCCTATCAAAATACCATCAACATACCACACAGAACTGGAGAAGTCATTCCTAAAATTTATTTGGAACCAAAAAAGACCCAGAATTGCGAAGACAATCCTGGGCAACAAAGGTAAGGCTGGAGGCATTACAATTCCTGACCTAAAATTATACTACAAAGCTACAGTAGTAAAATCAGCATGGTATTGGCAAAAAAAAAATAGACCTGAGGATCAATGGAATAGATTAGAAGACGCAGAAGCAAATCCAAACACACTCAGCCACCTTATCTTCTACAAAGGGGCCAAACATGCTTACTGAAAGAAAGGTAACCTCTTTAACAAACGGTGCTGAAAAATTGGCTCTCTATATGCCAAAAACTAAAACTTGACCCAAGCGTACACTAACCTAAAGTCAAAATGGTTTAAAGACATAAATATTAAAAGAGAAACATTAAATCTCCTGGAAGAAAAAGTGGGAGAAAATCTTGAAGACATTGGAGTAGGCAAAAGCTCATGGACAAAAATAAAAATGCACTTTTAACACTTGAAAGCATCAACAAATGGGACCTCCTCTGGCTAAGAAGCTTTTGCATGTCAAAAGAAATTATCAATAGAGTGAAAAGACAACCCACAAATTTTGAAAAGATTTTAACTAATCAGTATTCAGACAAAGGTCTTCTATCTAGAATTTATAAACAAGTAAAAAACATTAGGGTCCCAAAATTCAAAGACCCAATCCAGAAATGGGCATCTGAGATGAACACACACTTGTCAGAGAAAGAAATTCAACAAGCCTATAAATACATGAAGAAATGCTCCACATCATTAGCCATTTGTGAAATGCAAATCAAAACAACACTTAGATACCATCTCACCCCAGAAAGAATGGCTACCATAAAGAAATCAACCAAGAACAAATGTTGGAGAGGCTGGGGGGAAAAAGGAACCCTTCTCCACTGCTGGTGGGACTGCAGCTTGGTGCAACCATTATGGACAACAGTGTGGACAATCCTTAAAAAGTAGAACTGGAAATCCCATTCAATCCAGCTATCTCCCTACTGGGAATTTTCCCAGAAGTACTGAAAACGTCATACCATAGCGATATCTGTGCACCTATGTTTATAGCAGCCCAATTTGTAATAGCCATATCTTGGAAACAACTAAAATGCCCATCATCTGGGGGCATTTTAGATCTAAACCATAGCAGCAATTTAGTACAAGATGCAAAGGAGAATGGGATAAGAGAGAGGTCAGTTGGAGAGATATATTGTTGATTTTTTTTTAGTACCAGGAATTAAATTCAGGACCTTGTATTTGCTAGGCAGGCACTTGTGCCACTGAGCTATCTCTCCAACCCTGTGGAGAGATGTAGACTATCACTATTTTAAGTAAGGGCATAAGAACAAGCCTTCCCCCAAAGGCAGCACTTGAACACATATCTGTGAAGAAGTAAAGAGGGAAGGTGTTGCAGGCAGTGAAAAGCCCAGTGCAAAGGGCTTCAGGCAGGAAGTGCCTGGACTGTTTAAAGAACAGCAGGGAGACCAGGATGGCTGAGTAGAGTGAGTAAAGAGGCAGGGATAAGAGAAGAATTTTTAAAAGAGTAATAGGGATCAGATCCCAGAAGACTTTAAACCATGGGCAGCTCTCACATCAAGTGGTGTAGGAAGCCACAGGGAGTTTTTGTGCACAAGACTGCCATGATCTGACAGGTTTCACATGCAACTGAAATACACCTATGAAACTTTTTTTTTTGAAAGACTAACAATGCATATGGAAATCTGTCATCAGTACATTTATGTCTACTACATTCCTTTTATCAGCTGTGTAGTAATCTGTAATGAAGATATAACGTACTTTAAAAGATCAGTTATTTATTGAGTTTTTAGTGGCAAGACTTTGTTGATATAATACGGTAGTGTAGCGAAGTGTTCTTTGAACACAGAAGCACACTTTTTTGTGAATGCATGTGTTGGACGTATATATATTGAGTACATTTCTGCCAATGAAATTGTTGAGTCCAAGTTATGTTTAAAGCTTGTCCTACCATGTGTTACCCTTCAAAACATGTGTATCAAATTATTGTCTCATCCACAGTTTATATAGAATAGCTATTTAGGTATGCTCTTATTAACAGTGTAGTTATAATTTAAAATTTTATTTTCCTTGCCAAGTTGATAGAATTTTAAAATTTTTCATTTCTTCAATAGTGTATGATATGAAATATCTTTTTTATGTTCTTCAGGTATTTACATTTTTATCACACTTTTTGCTATGTTTAATTTTGAATCTGTCATTGAGTACATGAATATTAAGGAAGTGGTTTAATTCTTTTAGTTATATGTTGAACAAATATTGTCCTCAGGATGTCAAATATTTAAGTGTGAAAATGCCTTATTTATGGTTGCATGGATATGCATATATTATGAACAAAGTCATTTTACAGTGCTTAACCATATGCATATCATTCTGTAGTCTAATTTGTTGTTTATATTTATAACTTTTGGCTTTACAGTACTCCATATATTCTCTGTTCCAGCAATACTAGTTAAATAACCCCCTACATTTCCTTTGGTTACTTTCATAGATATATTTAAATCTTTGGCCCATAGATATCAAAGGGTCTGAGGCAAGGGGTATTCCATTATTCCATGTATTTCTTTGAGAAATATCTTGGTGTAAGGAATGAAGTAGGATACATAGTTAGATTTATTTTATTATTGTTATTTTTTACAATAGTTAATACATTGCATAATGTTGTCTTCATCATAGTTGTTCAGAGTACAAGATGCAGACATGATTTCTTGTCTAAACATCATTAATACAGATCTTTCTTTTCATTCCACAAAGAGAAAGTAGCTGTATATGTAGTCCAACAGTCCATAAGAGTAGTGGATTGTCAGCTCATCTGGCTTATCAGAGGCTGTTGACTTGAACCTTTTACAACTCAGCATATTAACATGGCTTTCCTTTTTATACCTTGTGGTTAGACTTTTCTGCTGGATAGTTAAGACCAAGATAAAGCAAGACCTATATTACAAAAAAATCTGTAACTTTTGACAAGATCAGTCAGGACCCCTCAAGGCTTACCCTGAAACCATGTACTGTGGTTTGCAAAAGTTTTGTCAGTGTCAGCCATCTGGATGAATCATGGCCATTGCTTGACCATTTTGCTCTCTGTGGAAGCCTGAGAGAATGTTTTCTCTCTAGGCGACTCTTCTTATGCACACTGTACATCATTGATCCCTTTTCTCTGTGGCCCCTTAATCTCCTTGAACAAGGAATTTGGAACACCACTGAGTTATATGCTGTACTGTAAGTACAGGTTTTTTAATGGCATGTCTGCTAGCTGATCTTGAAGGACTAGAGCCAAAACATTGGTTATACTTATATACCTTCTTTTTCTCTAATTATTTGGACTGCCAACTGAAGTTGTTAACCACCCAGAAGAGAAGCTTAATGTTATTATTCCCTATAACTTAGACACTTGAGCTTAACATCACTGTCGTTCTGAATATCAGATATCTTAGACATAATATGAAACAGGTAGTTTCCATCAATAGTTGATATTCTAAACTTTAAAACCACTATAAAATGTAAAAAAGAACTATTATGCATTGTTACACAGATATTTATGAACTTAACTATTTACAAAATTGAAGTGTTGCATTTATATGGTCATGTTTCCTTGTCTCATATTCTCTTTTATTGCTGTCTTTCTTTCTTTTTCTATCTTTCCATCTTTCTTCATTTTTTGATTTTAAGCAAACATTTACTTGAGAGAGAGTATAGCAATAATTCATATGACATTAGAAGCACTGTATAATTAGAAGACCAGAATGATAGGTATTCCAAGCATGGTTTTAGTATTACACACTGCTATCCTCAGTGTATTTGCTTAGTGCACAGATATCAATATATACAGTGAGGGTGTAAATTCCATCGATTACCTGCTAGTTTCCAAAACCTATTGGGGATTTTCAGGACCATTGTCTTAACCATCTTTTGTACATAAGTGCATGGTTTTGTCCCTACCATGTTTCCTAATTTTTCCTCCTAGCTTCTCTTCATTGTTTAATCCTTAAATTCTTGCTTTCCATTAACTATATTATACTGTTTTGTTTTTATTTCTTCTTTTGAGTTCTTATATTAAGGAGAATATATGATATTTACATATGTAGGTCTGGTTCATCTCACTTGTCTTAGTTACTTTTCACTCATTGCTGGGACAAATACCTAACACCCAAAATGAAGGAAGGAAAGGTTTATTTAGCTCACAGTTACTGGAGGTTTCAGTCCATACTTGGCTAGATCCAAGGCAGAGGTCACATGACAGAGAGCAGCAGTTCACAGCGGCAGAACAGTGACAATGGTGCCAGAGGCAACGGGCCAATCAGGGCAACAGAGGAACAGCATGAGTCTGTCTCTCTGTTTCTCTTTAAATTACATCAAGCTCTCTGCCTTAGCCTATGTGAGTTTGCATTTAATTTAGTTCACTTAAGTTCTGTCTGATTACCTCCCTTTGAGGTATCTGGGACAAATGTGGTCAGAGGATGGGGAGGTCAGTCTGGCTGCCCGCGTGGAGCAGGAAGTCTCCCCCGTGCAGCGCCCATACTTAGGTTTCTGCCTGGAAGTGTTAATAAAAGGGAAGAAAAGCTAATGTAATCTACATTTAAATTCGCTGATTTTTTTCCTTTGTGTTCTTAACTTACTTAAGAACAATGTAGTGAATGATCCAAGATTCTACAAGTTGGTCCCCCCCCCCCATGCCCCTACCAGAAATCAAATGCAGGATTTTACACTTGCCAGGCAGGTGCTGTGCCCCTGAGCTACAGTCTCAGCCCTTTTTTCATTTCTTGACCATATTTACAGAAAAGCTAGAGTAAATGTATTTTAATAAGTTACACTTTTGTCTAAATATCCCCTCAGTGAGAGCAAGAAGAAAATCAGGAAGAATTTTAAGTAGCCAGTACAGGATAGTCCTTAACTTTTTTTCCTATTGTGAAGTCTATGTTTCTATATTCTTAGGAATCAATGTCTTTTGAGCATCAAACAAAGAACAACCCTGACCCATCCTTGAGACTTCTTAGACTCTGAGAGAAGTGACCTTAGACTCAGAGAGGTGGCTTCAACAGAATCCCAACATCAAATCTCTACATCTGGAAATTTCATAAGCAGTAATGGTTTAATATTGTCTCAGTTACTCTTCTCTTGATGCTGATACAAATACCTGACACCCAAAATGAAGGAAAGAAATGTTTATTTAGCTCATTCTTACTGGACGTTTTAGTTGATATTCAGCTGGCTCCAAAGCAAAGTGGCTCATGGCAGAGGGCAGCAGTTCATGGTGGCAGCAAAGAGCAGAGAGGAAAAGGGGCAGGAGCAGCAGCAACAGTGGCAAGAGAGTGTAAGTCTCTCTCTCTCTCTCTCTCTCTCTCTCTCTCTCTCTCTCTCTCTCTCGTAATATTCAGGCTATCTGCCCCAGGTAGGGGGAAGTACTCACACCCATAATCCCAGCAGTACTAAGACCCATAATCCCAGTGGATCATGAGTTAATCTCAAACTTTAGAAGTCCTCATTTCATGAGTGCATGAGGCTTTTTGGGGACAACTAGACCCAAACCGTAATTTAATTTTTTACTTGCTAGAAATAGGTCCTCAAAACATTTACTCTGTCAAATAGATTTGTACTTAACTGAAAGATAGGCTCTACTTAAAAATACTTTTACCTGTATTTTTCAATCACAATGGAAGTGGAATTTCAGGATAAACAACTGATGGCCACTGCAGTTCCTATAGGAGCTAGCCACCCCTGACTCCCCAACCTTGAGTCCATCCATGTTGGAGGATTTCCCACTCAGTGCACAGTGTAGGGACTTCATAAACATTTGCATGCAGCCAGTGAGGAAATACGTTTCACTCTTTAAAAGAAGTGGGGAACAAGTACAACTTCCAACACTGTGTCAGAGGAACTTTAAAGTAATTCTCAGCTAAATCAACAGTGGCAACTTCCCGTCAGAGCAGGGGGTAAGAAGTATTTCCCAGCACTGACAACACACTTGATTTGTCAGATTGTTTATGTAGCGCCCGATGAAGAGAACAATAAAATAATGCATAAAATTCTGTCTCAGTGAGAACCATGGCCAAGCTCTAAGTTTATGAGAAAAACTTTTAGGAATAACTTACTACATTTCAGATAGTTTCAAAGGGCTCCTTTAAGCGTCTTAGAAACAAGGTAGGGTGAAGGAGAGACATTTCCTCAATCTTTAGCCATTAATTGTTACCTCAGCAAGTCCTTAGTGTTAAAATACTGATGTCAGTGTTGGTACATCTTCTGTTCCAGGTATTTGTATCTTCCGTTAGGCCACTTCTTTTCATGTGTTGTCTCTGAAGAAAATGGGCATGGAGGCTTCCAGGCAGGCTGAGCTCTTTCTAGTGGACCTGCCAAGCCAGGACCACGTGCTTATGATGTCATCTCATATTCGCTCTTTGTGATCCTAGCTCAATGTCATAGTCTAATACTTCCTGGATCCTTTCTTATCCCAGTATGAAAGGAATGGAACATGTGTGCTTCCTCAAATCTCCCGGACACTTCAACTCTTTTCAAATAACTGTTATGAATTGAGATACTATTTCTGTGAACACGGAGGATGTGCTATGCCCCATGGTGACTGGCTGTCAGCCTTCTGGGGCAAAGGGATGTCCGGCTCAGCATGTCTGCTCAATATTTGTGCCAAGGTCGGGGGCAGGGGTCTTCCAGGGCAGCTTTGGCCTTCCTATGCATGTAGAAGCGAGACTACTATGGCCTATCCAATTAATGCATTAGCAGTGGGAGAAAGCCAGATTACCAGATTTATCTGGAAAGTTTCTGAGATTCATAAAGTCTTTAAAAGCATGTCTTTTTTTAAAAACGTGCCTGATTTGTGGATCTGTTGTACTCAATGTTTAATCAAATAATATGTGCTTATTTAGGGCTCATGAGTTGCATCCTATTGTAAATGGAATTAAATGAAAAGTATATGACAGTGTTCCCCCAAGATGCTACATGATTTGGCTTATTTGTCTAACAACTGAAATATAATATTGTGCACATATGTAAAGTACAAAATGTAATCAGTTATGACAGGTCTTTAAATTAAATTCTCACCACAATCAAGATGGTAAAAAAACTCCACCATTCCCTAAAATTTTATGTTCCTTTTAAGCCCATATTCCCCATTACCCCATCCCTAAACAATCATTTATTTGTAGTCTATCTCTATATGTTACTTTTCATTTTCCAGCACTTTATATTAACACATGCTCTTTCACCTACTTTTGGCCATAATTTAAAAATGTATCCACATTGTTACATGTACCAGTAGTATGCTCTTCTTTACTGCTTTTGAATTAACATTAATATGATATTCTATGGCATGGATATATTACAATTTGTTCATCTATTTATCTGTCAGTGGATATTTGAAGTGTTTCTGGCTTAATTTTTTTTTATTAGCATCTGCTTTCAGTATCTAATGTGTACATTCCTTGTGTGGCATTATGATGTCTATGTGCACAACACAGCTTAATTCCCTTTGTCTTCCTCCTTTCCCTTCCCTCCCTCATCCCCCTCTATCTCTTTACAAAAGGCCTGTCCCCCTACTTCATGTTATATCTTTTCTCCTTCCTTATCAGTTGGGTTTCCCATGTAGGATAAATTATGCAGTGGTGAAGATCATGTGTCTGATTTATTTCACTTAACATTGTGGTCTTAAAGAACTTCTAATTTCCCACAAATGAGTGAAGTTGATTTTTCTTTATGGCAGCATAGTACCCCATTATTTGAAAGTGCTATATTTTCTTTATGCTCTTATTTATGAAGGACATATGGGCCATTTCCAAGATTTAGCTATACTGAACTGTTCTGGTATAAACATGGTTATGAAGGTGTCAAGAAGATTCTTAGAAGGCAAAGAACTGAATGGGATTTCTGGTTGTGGCTTTCAAGGAGCCTCCACACTAATTTCCATAGTGGCTGTGCTACTTTACACTCCCCCCAACTATGGAGAAGGGTTCCTTTTTCCCTGCAGCTCACCACAGTTGATATTATTTGGTTCCTAGTTGACCATTCTTTCTGGAGTAAGATGGGACCTCAGTGTTGCTTTAATTTGTATTTCTCAGTCTTACAAAGGATGATTGAAACTTTTTCTTTAAGCAAGAAACAAAAAAATGAAAATACCACTGAAAATGTAAAATATGTATTATTTGCAGTCATTAGAAGTTAATCATAGAAATGAACACAAAGTAGAGGAGGTGTGTAACTTAAAATCATTGCAGTTACTACCAACAGGGAGAGATCATACTTTAGGAGGGGCCTATTGCTGTGAGAATATGATGGGCTTCTCCTTCAGCGTAGCTTGGGCCCCAGAAAAAGGCTGTGGGCAGATGAAATGATCTAGTATTTGTTGCCCTGGTTAAGAAGAAAGACAATCACAAGGCATGTTTTCTAGACTCCAATGGCTCATCACATGACAATGAGAAGCTATATTCTGTGAGTGTGACCTCACAGTGGTTATATGGTCTGATGAGGTTGACTGTTGCTATTCATTTGTGCACCTTGAATGAAGTTAGTTGTGACTCTTGCCTAGGTGCCCAGCTCCTGGGGGAACAATGGCGGGCAACATGAAGGGAGCACCAGCTAACCCTTATCATCTCATCAGCTTATTGCAGTGCTTTTTCCCCTTAATGCTTCAACATTTCAACAACAGGGGCAGATATATTAATGCTGCATTTTTGATGATGTCACCTATTAGATGCATTTAACTAAACATGTTTATCAAAATTTGCTGTCCACCATTGCCAAGCATAGAAACACCGAAGTTGTATATTAAATGATTTTTAAAAATTTAAAATAATCTTTCATTTATTTATTTATTTGGTACAGAGTCTTGCTATGCAGTTTGGACCCATTATGATCCTTCAGCCTCAGCCTCCTCAGTGCTGGGATTATAGGTATGTGCCACCATGCCCAGTTTTGGTGGCTGGTATGGCATGCCAGGGGTGTGAAGGCCAGCATGGCTTGTGGTACTGGGGAATGAACCCAGGTCCTTGTGCTTACCAGGCAGGCACTTAGGCTGATGAGCTATCTCCCCAGCCTTATGAAATAATCTTTTAAACACACACAGAATTTAGTATCATTTACATCCATGAAAAAGGAAAGTCAGAAAATCCAAAAATAATGAAAACCTTATTTATATCCTTAATGGAAGAGCCCAACAGCAAGAGAAATCTGGAGGTGTCACATACACTGTGACACATGGTGAGGTAGGAGTTAGTGTAGAAGTGGAAAAAGTGGAGTGAAACAGAAGGGGAGATTGTAAGAGCTGCAGTTAAGGTGGAGAGTGGCCATGGGCAGACTGCTGCAGTGTGATCTCAGTGCAGATGAGGCATGGACAACCATCTGGATCAGTGTGGTGAAGAACCTAGTCCTTTTGTCCAGTGCTTCTTGTCACATCATCGAGTAATTTCTTCTTGCCTGTGTGCTAGCTAAGGTTATGTAAATGCTGGTAGAGTGGAGGTCTTTAATGGTTTGGGGGAAGGAATTATATTTGAGTCATACCTTGTAAATACTGAATGACTTATTTTACATGACCAGAGTGAAGCTGGTCTTTGGTAAGCCAACCAACACAGTCACGAAACACTTCCAATTAAGTGACTAAATCAAAGTCAGTGGAAGTAGTGATAAGATAAATGAAAGTAAAGTCCAGAAGGCCATGCACAGGTGAGAAAGCTGGAGGGCTTAGCTGGTGAGGAGTAGTGAACATCAGAAGAGATTGGGGATTATGGCATACTCTTGTGCATCACACCCAAAACGCATTCTTTTTTTTTTTTTCCTTATTAGGTGTATTTAGGGATTTACCTTCCCTTCATAGGCACAGATTTTCGAGGAGGTGACCCCATCTGCAAGTCAGAGATACAGCTTATTGGTTTAAGTTGAACACAACAGCTACATTCTGTTGCTCAGAGGTTGCGTGGGGCGGGAGCATCGGTACAACTCTGGCCCCAGAGACAAACAAGGTCTGCTGTGAGAGCTTCTGGGGAAGGTTTTCTTCATCTTAAAAGGGTCCTAGAGAAGAGTCACATTCTTTTTTCTCTGCATGCTTTTGTCACTGGAGAAGATGGGCTATCCTAAAATGGGGAGAAGGAGGCAGCCAGGGACAGTTGATAGGGGTGTGGCAGGGCAAGTGCTAAAAGGCTCTTGATATTTTTTTAAATTTTTTAACTTATTATTATTATTATTATTATTATTATTATTATTATTATTATTGTTATTATTTGAGATAGGGTCTCACCATGCAGTTCAGGGTGGCCTTGAGATCACTTGGAGATTCAGGCTGATCTTGAATATGCAATTAGCCTCCTGCTTCAGCCTCCTGAATGGTGGGGTTATAGATATGCGTCACTATGCCTGGCTCAAGTCTCTGAATCTCTAATGACTCAATTATTTATAGAGATTTTGAAGTAGAGAAGGTATCTGATCATTCAAAGTATGTAATTATATTCAGAGTTTACTCTTTTAGACCTAAGTATTCTCAAATCCCAATAAAGAAGAAATCTTTTAACACTGACAGACATAAAGCTTTACTTTTACGGTTACAAAGTTAATCTTAGCAGAATTAATTAGAAACCTGACTTCCAACTGCTTTAGAAATATCTAAGAAAAAACTGATAGAATACTTACAAATGTAATGCGAGTAAGCCTTTTTATGAAAACACAGTGCTAACTCAGTAGAATCCATACTACTCGGTGTAGCCCCTGTGTCTGAGATACAGCAGGAGTCCCCTCCTCCTGAAGAATATGGGTTACTGGAGGCCACCGCTGGAAGAGGAACCAGAGTGATGAAGGTTTGTAAGGTACAACTCACACGAAAGACCTCTGTAGAGGCAAGCAGACCGGGCAGCCTGAAGGAGGAAAGAGTTAGAAAAGATATATTAATTTTCTCCAAATCCTCAAGAGGAGGGTGCTTTATGTGGGTCCAGGGTGCCAAAGTAGGGCCAAAGGTGGAAGTGTCAGGGATACTGAATTCAGCCCCATGCAAGAAAAGAACTTTGCCCTTCTGATTGTGTCTGTACAAAAAGGAGCTGGTTATTGAAATAGTGAGCTGTCATTAGAAGTTTTCCAAAAGAGAAAGGATGACCTGTGTTTACACAGAACTTGACACTTAAGGGGCATCTGCTAAGTGTCAGATGATTGCTGAGCTATATTCTTGGCTCTCTTGATTTTTTTTTTTTGTTTGTTTTGAGAAAGAGTCTTACTGATTTGTCCAATCAGGTCTCACACTGTGGCCTGCCTGTCTCAGCCTCCTGAGGGTCTGGAATTACAGGTGTGTAACATTACACTGAGCTAAAGGCTCTATTTCTTGGAAAGAGAAAATAAATAAAAGGAACAGCTGCTTTATCTGCGTAAATGGTGGTGGTGATTCAAGGCTCAGTGAGAAAAGTGGAAAGAGCAGATGTTATCCAGGAAAGAAAAGCCCAGTCTGTCAGAAAATGGGCCTCTTACAATAGTTTGTGTATTGGTTTACCTTTGTGTGGAAGTTTACTGCCCTTGCCATTGTTTGAACACTGCATGAGGATGAGGCATCCCTTGGGATGCAGGGCATCTATGCAGGTCGTGTGGTGAGAGATTACTGTGCAGCTTACATTCTCCTAGATTTGCTTTGGAAATATAGGTAGGAGAGGCTGACAAGCTCTGGGAAAGGAGGTCTTTGTGTTTTGCTTTCGCCAAAGCAGATGGAGGACTGAATAGACAAAAGGAATACGAAGCCAGAGCTGAATGATGATGCTACTGTGGTTTAGTGTTCTTGCAAGAGGAACAATATAATGGAGGACATATTTTATAGTGAATCGCCCAAGAATCACATATAAGTGTAGGAAATCTGTCCACACACATAAACACTAAAGACTTCAGCTGAAGGCCTAGATTCTATTATCCTGTATGAGTCCAGCTGAAAACCTAGATCTCATAACAGTGCCTCTCACAAGTCCAATTGGAGGCTTAGAGCACATAACAAAGTTTCATATAGGCCTGCTTTGCAGATCTGTGCTGTAAAGGCCCAAAGGTCAGGGTGGAAGCTAGAAAGTCTATACCAGCAGGATGAAGGATCTGTGCTAGCAGGCTGAAGGATTGGAACTGGAGCTAGGAAGCAACGCTCAAGGTAAGCAACAGAACTCCCTCCAAAATACTGCAGTCATCCTCAGCGAGGTCCTGAGCTCCTCCAGCAATGAGGACAACTGAGTTCCATAAGGAAAGCCAATATGACAAGCTTCTTTATGAGGCTGAGCAGTGCACCATCTTCCTCTCAGGAGCCAGGAAGCGATGCTCAAGATGAGGACCCAAGCCCCTCCAGAGTTCATCAGGAAAGACAGCATGACAAGGTCTCCAGAAGAACTGTCCAGCAGAACTAGCAGTGCCCAATAGCTGCAACAGCTTCTCCAGACAGCATTTCTAATAGTGTTCTGGAAGCTTCTCCTGTTCTACCTTTGTGCTGCTAGCAGCAACTCTCAGGTGGGCCTGCCACACCCAGCACCATGCTAGTTTAATTCAGCTGTGTGTAAGAAATTGACCACCAGTTAGAAATCCACTACAGATGCCCACTAACCCTGAGACAAGGAACAGGGAGTCACTCAAGCAGATTTATTCTTTAACTCCAGTCCAGAATTTTGAGATGTTGCAAAAATTGGGGATCATTGGTAAAGCAGTTCTACATGTGAATTCTAAGGATTCTGCCTCTGGGCTCTGTGACCTTGGACAAGTTATCTAACCTCAGAGTTTCAGTTGTCTCACTTGCAAAAAGTGATCTAAGTATAGATTGTGCAGGGCAGCTGGGAGGAATTATATAGTCTAATGTGGCATCTAGCCCCATAGTGAGGACTTATTAATTATAACTATCTTAATTATTTTATTCTTAAGGGTAATAGAATTTTAAAAAAGAAGCAACTACTGTTATTGAACTTTGGGGTTAGCAACTGATTCAAAATGTTGGAGTGCATAACTATGCTTTGCAAGGGTCTGATTTGGTGCTGGGAACAACGTGGGAGACCACACAAAGCCTCTCTGCCTTCAGGGAATTATGTTTTAGGAAGAAAAAATATAGACAATAAAAAGTAAATAAATAAACCATGGTACATTTAGAAACAAAGCAGAGTTCTGAAGCATTAAAGCACAAACAAAAAGACCACTATATTCTTGCGCTGTGAATAAGAGCACTGGCTGAACCTGTGATATCTGGAGAAGGGCATCAATTCCTGAAAGCTGACATGAGGTCTGCCCCGAATGTCAGGCTGACTCAATGACTTTAAATCTCATAGAGTCACATGCTCGAAATGTTTTAATGAAGTCAGGTTCCAGACAAATTGGTTCATTCATTTCTAACGACCCCCATACTTCTTTCAGTCTTGGACAAGTTGGATTACTCATTCACCAAGTATGTTGGCAGAACCTTCAAGTGAATGTATTTTTAGAACTGAGTTCATGTGTAAGAAAAATACATTTGGAGGGGCTGGATGAATAATGGGAGAGGAATATCAAATAGCAGGCTGTGTTTCTCAAATGTTATCTTGGTAGTAATGGGATAGAAGGTATTGGATAATTCGCAGAGTGTGTGAGGATAAAAAACAATAGAAGCAAAATACCAAATTGTCCAAAGTCTCAGCAGTGAGGTTATCAACCATGAAAAAACTAGAGCTGATAAAAAGGGTGAAAATCTCCTGCAACATGGGTGTGGGGACACAGAGACAGACACTAGCGCAAAAAATGCAAGCATTTAAGCAGTGTTCTATTTGAGCACTGTTATATTGCATATGTTGGTTGTCCTCTACAGGCCCTGTGTTAAAGATTTAGTGTCCAACGTGGCACTACTGGGAGGTGGTAGGCTTATAAGGTAGGGCCCAAGGGTCCTTAGGTCACTGGGTCATGCTCTTGAAGGAGATCATGGGACGTTAGTCCCTTTCTCCTTTTCTTCTAGGCCATGAAGGGATCAGCTTGCCCCACCATGTGCTCCCTGTCATTACCATCTTGTAGGTGAACAAGGCAGTGGGTCCAACCCTGCTCTGAAACATCTACAACTATGAGCTAAATAAAACCTTTTCCTTTTATAACTGAGTTATATGAGATATTTTATTATAGTGATAGAAAGCTAACACAAGCATAATTATTAATCATGTTTTGGGGGAAATGTTTGGAAAACTTCTCTTCCTAAAGCCTAGATAAATAATACAGCCTCTGAATAAAGAGAGAAATTGCAGCCTGTGTCTTTGAACTTGTTATCTGACCCTGAACATGTGTACATTTTTCAACAAAATGGTAGAAGGAATTTTGAAAAACAGAAGCAAACAATTTGAACATGGTAGTAAATACTCAGACATTCCATATGAAATGTCTCAAAAGAAGAGAATGAACCTTTAACAATAGCTCCATATTATGATACCCAAGCTGGTAGTTGCATATGCTTTACACTAGAACTTCTTAATTTATGTCATCACTTTAAAACCTATTCTAGAAAATATCTGTAAGATTTAGCTCAGGTTTTCCCCTATTTTGCACAGCTAAAGGTCTAATGCAAACAAGTTAATATTATTTCTTTTCTGTAGTCTCTTAATGTCTCAAGTCGAACTTTTATTTTCAATTTATGATAGTTCCTTATTCTTGAAATGTCATTTTCTCAGTCCCCATACTGACTTTCTTCTACCTTTCAAGATGTATCTGAGATAGGAGATATCTCAGGAGAATAAGTGCCTGCCTGGCAAGCTCAGGGTCCTGAATTCAGTCCCTGAATACAAAAAAAAAAAAAAAAAAAAAAAAAAAAAAAAAAAAAAAAAAAAAAAAAAAAAAAAAAAAAAAAAAAAAAAAAAAAGAAAAAGAAAAGATTTATCTGAAGTGTTTATTCCTTAACCAATCTTTCTTAAGTAGTCATTTATACTTTGATTTGTTTTTTTTTTCTTTGATGTCAAGAATACATGTCTATGAGCTTTTGTTCCCATTGTCATGTTTGCTATTTATTTCCTACATGGCACTATATTAAGCATATTATGTAAGTCCCTTCATTTAATCATTGCAACAGCCTTATGAGATAAGTTCCTTGGCTCCCATCTACTAATGATGTTAAGCAAATTGCTTCATCTGATCCAGCTAATAAAATATAACACTACGGTTTGAACTCAGTCCTTGAAATCTAGAATGTTCACTCTCAAGACCAATACTATAAGACTTCTCATATCTATTTGTGTTTGCTGATAATTCAGCTTATTTGTGTTAATGCCTGTCCCCTCTCTGAGTGAATTCTGCCTAGAGTGGAGCAGAAGTAGGACTGGATTCTAGGGCTACTGAAGAGCTCATCCACTGGCACTGTTCATGTTCCAGGAACAGAACCCGATTGATTATTTGAGCTGGTGTGGTGGTGCACACCTATAATCCCAGCACTTGGCAGGCTGAGGCAGGAGGATCAATGTGAGCTCGAGACCAGCCTGAGCTACAAAAGTGAGCTCAGGGCCAGCCAGAACTGCATAGTGAGACCCTGTCTCAAAAAGACGCACGCACACACACACACACACACACACACACACACAAAGATTGCTTATTTGGAGGCCACGTGAAGGAACATGTCAGAAACAGAGTTGGTCACAAGAGTTGAGGATCTGAGGTGAAGGATATTATTCAGAGCAGTTGTAGTTACACAGGTAGAATTGGGTAAGCAAGTTTTCTTTCAGAAAAAAATGTAATTGGATGCAAGCTTTTTAAGCTTAAGTTAAATTTTGTTTATGTGAAAAAGAAAGACATATTTTTTTCATTTGATATCCTGTGTGTGGCTAAGGGTTATAAACTTCTTAGATGTAGTGATCATATAAACTTCAAAATAAATTTCTAGACTCCTATCATGTTAAGTCCTTGTCATTTAGACTTGCATGTATTTCCATTTCAATTTAATTGCTTTGTATTATTTAAAAGCCAGTCATATATAATGGAATGAGTTTCCTCTAAGAGTATATGGTTATACTACTGCTTTTATAGCCTAATATTGAAAATAACAACTATTGATTTATAAAAGGTGGGCTAATGTATACACTATAAGTAATGCAAACCAGGAATCACTTGTAAAGTGATTATATATATTTAAAACAACATAAAATGCATAATATCTAGAAAAAATATATTGTTCACTTTTAGAGACACTCAACACCTGGTAGATGCAGACAGTGACAGAGTATTTCAGAGATGGTAGATCATAACCATGGTTTGCCTCTCTTTCCATTCTTCTGTAAAGGAAGAAATGAAAATCTTTCTGCAGACCAGATTGATAACTTCCTAACAAGGCATAGCTGACATAGTTAGAAGATAATATGTACTTTAGAATTAAAGAACATGGACATAGATTTATTGCTGAAATAATTTTAAAATTATTAAAAAGAACACCTGGTGGTTGTACAAATAATAGATCATGTATTAAGTATTCCTTCATTCATGCAATGAATATAGATGCCCTTTGTGTGTAAAGCATTGAGTTCATCTGGGATATAGCTGTGAGCCAAAAGAGACATATTCTGTTGATATATGTCATCAAATAAGGGCCAGTAATTTAAATAAAATTATTCTTGTTATAAGTGCATCAAAGAGAGTTATGTGGTATAAAAATAATCAATTGGGGAAGAGAAGTGTAGCCTACACTGAGTGTGGAAGGATGGAGGTAGGCAGGACATTAATTATGTGGTTTTTACTTTTGTCTAGGGGAAGTAGATAGCAATAAATACCAGGCTCATGGTTTTGGGAAATTGGAAACAAATTTGTTTCTTTGCTCTGATTTCAGATATAAATCTAAGGGTGGAGCTATAGAGTTATAGGAGCTACTCTTTGATAAGTAGAGGGAAACAGGCTGTGTCACTTAAAATAACATATCGTCTACTGGCTTCTAGTGTAGATATTTTTAATTTTACTTTTGAGCTAATCAAGATATTCTAGCTTGAGGAAATAAGTGGATATTTGAAAATTACACAAGAGCAGACTGCATGGTCATAAAAATATAAGGTCAGCACTTGATCTTTTGCTATCTTCAGATGTAGTTTAGTCACAATTCTTTATTTAAAGAGTAAAGTTGAAGAAAAAAGTTTAAAGCTATTTAACAATTTAATCACCAATAAAGACATTCTATAGCATTAAACAAGGCAGAGGAGTAAAACAAAATAAAACATAGCTTGAATAAGAGCAGGGCCTTCCTTGATTTTTGCACTCCTGTACCCAGCCCCAGTGCTTGGCCTTTTGAATTGAATACATAAAAAAGACAAGCTCATTTATTGAAGAGGAACATCAGATTAGTAGAAATAAAGAGTGAGGATTTGATGACAGTCTTACATGGGAATGGTGGCTTTTGAATTCTTTTCTCCTTCAATTCCCAATTTGACTATCTGATTTGTAATTTAATTTTGTTTATACTTGTCTTTAGGCCAAGGTTGCCTTCTTTCCATCTGAATGTGCAAATGTAGTAAATTAAATAGTTATTACTGCTGTGGTTATCATTGGTATTTCCAGAGGTCTTTAGTGCAACTGTGAAAATAAACACTGGACTGTTTCTAAAAATTCTTGCATGCTGAGAATTGGATGATGGGTCTCAGAGAAACTTGATGCCAGGCTTTCTGTCCTCCCTTCTCAGTTCTGGGTTCACAGACCAGGTTTGTTCTCAGGGAACAAGGGAAAGCAAGTCATCACAGATATTTTCTGCACCTAGAAAGCTGAGTGTACAGTGTAATGGCAGCCCGTAAAGATGCCTAGAGGAAAGAAGACAAGACACTGATTAATGTGTATTGGACCAAAATCAATGTTATGAGCCCAGTGGCTTTGGGGAGTTATTCACAGGGAAGTAGATATTTTTTCTGCTTTATAGCTACTGGAAGGCCAACAGAACTGTCTGGAGGTCATAGAAAAAGTGAATCAAAGCTCAAACTAGTTCTTGACTCATGAGTGCTGAACCATTCGCCTCTTAGTTGGTAAGGGTCTGTCTTTGCTTCTTTTTGAAGACACAGTCTTCTACTGAGTTCATTCTCCTAAGGGGCACCATCATCCTTCCTATTGACCAAGTAAGAACTTTTGCATTCAACCTTCAAAGTCTTTGGATTCTGATAAGTGTCACAGACACCTGAAAGGGCCAAGAAATAGGCAAATTGTGCAAAAAATCTGTGAACAAAGGAAGGTCTTTAAATGCAAACACACACACACACACACACACACACACACACACACACACACAGTCACTATGCTAATCAAAACTACTATTGCATTCTTAGAATCATCCTTAACTTCTTTTTTTCCCTCAACCACACAGCTTGCAGATTGTTTTGCTCACTGATCCTACCTTTGACGTGACCAATACAATGTTTTTTCTTCCCTCCCTTCATACAGTCTTTGTTATAATTCAGTCTCATCTACTTTCTTCTCTTACTTAGCACAGTTCCATTTTGGCTGCTATATTTTTCTGTGCGCACCCACTGCATGGTCAAGAAGATAACCTCTCGGATGTCTGAACATGATCGTTTCTTGCCCTTGCTGAGGAACTTTATCAGCTTCCTACTGCTAGTGGCTAAAGCAGACTTCGGCAGGGCTGAACCAACCTAACTTTCCAGGCTTAACTGCTACTAGGTCTGTGATCTAGAAGGTAAAGCTACTTGTGAGCCTTCTAGTATTCCTCCATAAATCAATTTTTTAGTGTGGAGGATAAGCTTATGCAAATGGAAATGTTACCTGAAATAACCCTGTGTAGAATAATTTCAATGTAGTCTTCCCAGAGGGCCACTCCTGGCCTCCTTCCATGGCCATGGCTCTTCAGATTTTTCTCAAATCCTCTGAAGTCACAAAACCCTCTGGGCATCTTTTTTCTAGTCTACAGGTCTCAACTGTTGATCAATCATCCCAAACTCCAAGCATGCTTGTGATATGATTGTTCACATTTGAGGGAAGATCTTTATGGTTTACGCCTTTGACCATTTTTGAATGAGTCAAGGAGTACAGCTTGCTTTCTAATGTCTAACACAATGCTTCTTTCTGCTTTTGGACAGCCTCAGCATTTATGCTGGCAAGTCTTCCAGTGATCATTGTAGTGAGACCTATTCCCAAGAATATAGATAATAAATTCTGTTATTTATATAGAATATAAATAACAGAAAGAAATGTCAGAGAAGAGAAAGATTAACATTGCACTGGGAGAATATGGTATGATTCTTGCTGGCGGCTAATTTGCATTGACATGCAGTATCTATGAGTATGTGGGAATTGATTAAATATATGACACATGTTTAGTGTGTTAGCTATCTATTTACCTATCTATCCACACACATACAAACCTTAGTAGTAAAATAAATACTTTAGGAATAGTGTGACAGATGACTGCATACATAGGGGTGTATGTGAACCTTTGTGCATGTTGCCCCCTGAAGTTAAGGTATACGCTCTTCTCTTTTCACTATTAGGTAAATTTCTACTCACGTTTAGGCCTTGTTGAAATGTTCCCTCCTATCTATCATGTACTCTATGGACTAGCACCATGGCTGTCTCCTGGGAGCATGGTATAAATGCAAAATGTCAGGCCCTACCCACATCCACTGAATCAGCATCTGTACTTTCACAAAACCCGAAGGCACTCTGAGAGTGTATGAAAGCTTGAAAAGAAAGAATTCCTAGCCTAGAAAGAATTCCTTGGCTTCCTCTGCAAGACAAATGACTCTGCTTATATATTTGGTGTTTAGCCTTAATTGCAATAGATTCTATGACAGAACCTCTCATGGAAGTAGGTCCTTGATCACGTTTGCTGAAATGCACTAGGACATATTAATACAGAGGTCTGTTATATATTATGATATCTGCAGCCACATACTCTAGATTAATTGATCTAACCTCCTCCTCTCATCCAGAGATTTAAAACCCTAAAAGTCTGATTAGCTAGCCCGTCTTCAGGCTAGATATGGCCATTTTCAGTCTGCAAGTGAGATTTAAGTAGAAGTTTGTGTATGCTCTCTTTTCTCCTTTGTCTTCTTTTGCATGAAATATGGGTACTACAGAGGAGGCACAGATCTTGCTATCCTGAGGATATAGGCACAAACCAAGGCTGGCAGATGAGGAAGAGACAAACCTGGATCTATGAAGACATCTTTCTAACTGCAGATGATTCCTCTATGAACTTCTATGAGGCAAACACACATTTTTATGCGCTTAAGCTACTCTCAGCCAGTATGCTGTAAATCAAGTTCCCACAATGGAGAATTTGGGCATGAGACACAAAATGTAGATAACCTGCAGGCAAATGAGGATTTTTAGATTACCTCACAATTCTAGTTGAAAGCTTTGGTGAAGTTACACATTTTGGAGTATCAAATAGACTGGCCAGGCTCTCTGATCAGAACAGTAGCTGGACAGATAGCTCAGTTGATTAAAGCATCTGCTTAGGCAGATGCAGGGACCAGGGTTCCATCCCTGGTCCTGTGCTGGCTCTGCCCCCAGGGCGCACTGAGACAGCCTTTGAGACTGGGCATGGTGGCATGAACCTGTAATCCCAGAGCTTGGAAGGCTGGAAACAGGAGGATGGCTAGAAGTCCAATCTGCGTAGTGAGACCCTGTACTAAATACATTTAAAAAAAAAAAAGGAACAGAAATCTCTTCTTATGCCTTCCTGATACTTTGGCAGCCACAAAAATGGACAGGTGAGCCTCAGGTAGAGGTTCTAAGGAGGAGTGGGAATCAATGCTATTGATAGCAAGAGCTTTGTGAGAACCTCTGTCTGTGTCTCTGTGTCTGTGTTTCTGTTTCTGTCTCTATCTGTCTCCTCCCCACCCCCCTTTCTCTGACTTACATTTAAATCTGGTTATTAGCTGATTCTCATACCACTGAGACACTTTGGGTCGTTCCAGTCTCTCAGTGCTTCCCTAACCTCAGTTACACACAAGTTTTCGTTGGAAAACAGTATTTGCTGGCCAAGTGGGAAGACTGGCTGTTGAAAATAAATTGAGCGGCTGTTTCTCTGGATTAGCCAGTGCAATGCCTTGCTCCCTACCCTCCATGTAGTAGTATTTTGTGCTCACTGCTCTGCTACATGGTTGTTAGAATCTGGCAGCTGTTTCATGGCCCATCACTGGCAAACTACACTGAGAATGGCAGCCATGCAAGGGAAGTAGCCCTGAAAACTTTAGGCCTCTATTTTCTTGGTGTCATCTGCCTCTGACCCACAACCTGGTATCTGCTGGAGTATATCAGGTTATTCTTTGTTACTTTATGATTGAGCTTCTGTCCCTACCTAAAAGAACCATGTTCTCAGACTTTTCCAGATGGGTAAATACTAGGCATTTAATAAATAACATTTATTAAATATTAAATATAACATTAAATTAATAACATTTAATAAATGCTGAGCAGAAATAGCCTTATCAGGAGTTCAAAGTTAAAGGAAACATGTCTGTAGATAATAGCCCCAAAGCACATTCTTCTGATCAATGTCAACTCAGAAACCTTTGTCCTTTGAGGTTCCATTTGAGTTTCAAACCCAATAAAAGTCATTTAGAGATGGTTCTGCTTGTCCAGCTGTGTGGATTTGGCCTTTGAAAAAAAAATCTTTTTGTATCCAAATAAAGCAGAAGGTCCACTCTTGCCCTGGCCTCTGAAGATAATTTCAACAGGGAAGAGGCAATCCCTTAAAGGAATGAAGTACTGCTAAGCAAGTTCTCACAATGACAGCCCTGCAGGCCATCCTGTGAGATGCAAACTTACCTCTATCAGATAATCAGCCTTGATTCTCTGTCTATTGGTTCTCAAGCTCTACTGTGTCAGAATCATCTGGGGGTGGGGGCTGGCCAAACAGCTCAAGGGATTAAAGTGCCCGCTTAGGCAGACACAGGGACCAGGGTTCCATCCCCAGCGTGCCATACCGGCCCTGCCCCTGGGAGGTGCTGAGATGGCAGTTGAGACTGGGCATGGTGGTGCATGCCTGCAATCCCAGTGTCTGAGATGCTGAAAACAGGAGGATCATTATAAGTCTGATCTGTTTAGTGAGACCCTGTAGACCCTGTCCTAAATACATAGAAAAGAAAGAATCATCTGGGGGACAGAATGCTCCCAGAGGCTGCTGACACAACCCCAGGTTCTGATCCTAAAGCTCTGGGATGGGAAATGATGAATTTCCTGCTGCTATGCATACTGTAGGCCCAGAAGCACATTATGAATTTCCCTTTAGTCCTTCTGCCTTCATTCCATCAAACCAGCCTGCTGCTTGCTTCTCAGTCTCGAGTTGCTTTTCTAAAAGCAGGTGACAATGAACATCGGCAGCTTGTACTACACCCTGGCTTCAGTGATCTCCACCTCCCTATGATCCCATGGCTCAGAGTGCACACTGGGTCTCCATGTATCCACAGGCAACCAAGTCACACACTAGATTAGAAGAAGAGCATTGCTGTCAGAGATGTAAGGGGACACAGAGTGGGCAGGGAAGGAGGTGAAGGGGTAACCACTGCCACTATTTTCATTACCTCATAGATTGGACAGTCACCCATTCTGAGCCTTGTCAGGGAGCTCTAAAATAGATTTCCTTTTGGTTTCAGCACTTAGATTTCAGCCTTTGTAACTTCTGAAGGAGTTAAAGCTTCTCTAAGTACACAGGCTTATCATATTTTCCAGATTTGTGGGGCCAGGTGTCTTAACTAGATCTGTTCCCACTTTCTTTTTTCTCTGCTTCCTGCTTAGATATGCAATAGGTGAGTTCCTGGCCTGAAGCACAGATGGGTGCATGTCCAAGGTCTCTGCATGACTCCTGCTTTACATCCTTTTGACCAGAAAAGAAATCTCTTAGTAACTGCAGGGTAGAAGGTAGCTATAATATTAATTTTTGTAGCTTTTGGTTATGTATTAGAAATACATTTGTCTCTTCAGTAAATTTTATTATTTAGAATTTTATCTCTATTCGGTACTTCCTTTCAAAAATCACAGTGGTGCTCAGAGGAAAGTTGGTGTCCCTCAGAGGGCAGCTGCCTTTTCCCACAAGGCGATGCCATCTGGCCTCGGTCCTGCTTCTAACAAGTATCCTTTGCCATCTTGTCCCCCAACTCTGTTGTCAAGACAGTCCTCTAGGAGGCATGGTGCCAGGCACTGTCGTGGAGATGCAGGAGGCTGAAGCCCTTCCCTGATCTAAGAGATTTATGTAGGGTCTGGAAGGCCAGAAGAATAAGTGGAAAATTACTGATACTTTTCTCTTTCTCTTTTTTTCCTCACATTCTTCTGTAAGAAAAGCCATGCTGTGCATTACAAAAACACTGATGTCTCCTCATATACAAAGCTCCTCAGTTCAACCAAGAGGCCTATAATTAGAAAACAATGGTTGCCTGACAGGGACTTCACACAAAATGGGAACAGGTCCTCGCCTGACAAGGATCTTTTCTCCCCTCCTTTTCTCTTTGTAAGTTCAGGGAATTTCAGAACCAAGACTCGCTTCTCTTAGTTTGGAGATGCAGCATATGTGTTAGTACTTTGAGGAAAGCTAAATAACCCTGCAGTTTATAAATATTTGCATTCCATAATAGTTTGGGGGCAGAAGCGCCTGAATTGAGTCACCCAGGAGGGCGTGGCCCTGGGTGACCTGGTAAACACACTTCTAGCACTCAGAGACTAATGGGTTTTCCTTCACCTGTCTGCCTGCATATACCATCAGCCTCCTGAGGAGCTGCTCAAGAGACTGCCTGAATTGACAGTGCTCGGGAGCCTCCATTGCCAGCTGCAGGGACAGCTGCACCTCCCCTCTTTTCGTTGCTCTCCTAGCTCTCCTGGCCAGGATAAACCCACATCAAATCCTTTGGGTAGCAGAGCTTCCTCACTGTCTGCTGACACCCAGGGACAGGATTAGTAGGTTAGACAACAATATTGAGTGTGACCGTTCATTAGGGTGTAACAGTTTGGTGAGACAATTTGGGAACTGCAAGAACATCTGGAAATGAAGCTACTTGAGGCTAAGTATCATGATCAAGAAAACAGAACCAGGAGTGTTCCACCTATGACGTGAAAGGATGGGAGGGCGTTTCTTCAGAAAGTTTCCTTTCATTCTGGTTTTGACATTGATCAATGGGTTTAGCTTCAGAAAATTCCAGATGGATGAGGCTGGATGAAATTCCTAAGGTTAAGAAAGTGATTTTGTTTTTAAAGGTTTTGTTCTTTCTATAAGTGCTGCAGATGCCCTTATTGCTCCCAGTAGGGGTGGTTATATTCAAGATTAAACTTGTGGCCTCAGATGAAGATCCTATTCTCTACAGAGCTACTGCAGGAGCATGCCCCTAGCTGGTCCTTTCCTATGCGATGCTTGACTGAAATGCTCACAGATATTGGTGCTTCCCAGCCAGCTGTGGCTGCATGATCTCATCTCTTTGCTATGCTTTGTTTTGATTAAAGTCATATTTTCAGTGCCCGCCCTGCCAGGCAGCCTTTCAGGGAGTCTAACCTTGTTGGAGCCCTCTCCCTACTGGGGTGCATAGCAGGTTAAAATCATGACATCCTCATTATCCAGGGACCAGATTAATTTGCAATCTTGCAGTCTTTATTTTTGTGCTCCACCCATGACCTGAGAGCTTTGTCAAGGTTGGAGCACCTTGGCCTAGAGTCCTGCTTCCTCAGAAGTGTGAGGTAGTCTTCTTGCAAGTCCTGCCCCGCCCCTCAGGGTAGAGGCAGAGCTTTTCAATGGAGAGTGAACTTTTCCCCTGCCCAAGCCCAAAATCCAATTTGCTTTCCCTTGTTTCACACCCAAGGGCATTTTTCCTTTCTCAAGATACCTCACATCATAATCCCTGCAGAGCTTCAATTGGTACAAGAATAGGGGGAGAGTGCATCCTCAAATAGCTTTGGCAAGGAAATTTTAAAAGACTATCATCTTTCTTGGAATAAAAACAGGAGGTGGAGTTTGGAAAAAGTGCAGAAGGCCAAACAAAATAAATTGAAATGGATTCAAAGTAATGCTGGAAAGGAGAGGAATTTTATTGCAGGATGATGTTACAAAAAAGTGGATGCAGATGAGAAGAGAGAATCATCCTTGCAGAGGCCTGACATTGCGGGCATTGAATGCCTAGTGGGAATCAGGTTTTCTCCAAGTCTCTGTGCACACAACATGAAGAACAAGGAACGAAAGGGACCAGAGGAGGGGACACACACACACACACACACATATACACACACACACACACACCAAATTGTGTTGGAATTTAGATGGGCAAATAGAGTGGCTGGCTGAAAAAAATTGTGCTGAATTTTTGTTTGCAAAGGAGGGGATATTATAAAGGACCTTTGGACAATCTTAAATGGAAAAATCTAATAAAACTGAGTGACTCAGGGAAGTCCCTCAGATGAAGGACTTCTATCTAAAACAGGTGCACAAGGAATGAAAGGTTTCTAGAAGAAAATCAGGGTGCTCTCATCAACAGGAAGGTGGTAAAACAACTCATGTAATCCAAAGACACCAAGAAGAGAAGTTCTGGAAACCTGTATCATGATGTCATCTTTTCCTTGCTGGCACAAAATACCTGAAACCTGTAACTTTAAGGAGATGATGATGGTTTGGGCTCATTTGGCTCCCAATTTCAGCCCATGGCGGGGGGGGGGGCACGGAGGAGAAAAATGGCTCTGGCAGCTGAAGATAAGTGAGAAGGAAGCACCACAGCAAGAGATGTGCTCTCCACCGGCCCACCCAGGGTGACTCACCTCTTCCACCTGGACCCTTTTGGTTAGTAGCACATTCAGTAATACACTCATCAAGAGATAGGTCGGTTGTAAAGTAGCACGTGCGTGACCCAATCTTCTGCTAAAACCCTTCCTCATAGCGCTTGAGATTTTGGAAAGACATTCTAGATCTATACCATAAGAAATCCTTACAGACTGAAAAAAAAAAAAAAAAAAAAAAACCCTGAAAACACTGGCTTTGAACCAATAAGGAGGATACAGAAATAAGCATAGAAATTCCTGGAACAACACGACAGATGTTATCACATCGACGCAGTGAACCTTGTACACTTAATAAGGGAGTTCCTGAGATTTCACCCAGAAATTGCTTTCAGTTTTGTTTCAAATAATTTTAATAGTCTTGGTTATCTGCTTACCCCATCATGAGCCACTCAAAGTACATAAGGGGCCCTCACTGGCCATTGCGTTATAATGTTACCATTGTTTCTCTTCTCGTTCATCTCTAGTTAGCTGAGACAGAAAGATTGGCACATAAATCTCGGTCACATCTCTCTCAGCCATGTAGTTCTGAGACCTTCAAGCGTCCTTCAGAGAGTCAAGCACAAATGTTTTCCAGTCACAAAAGTGGTGTTTGTAGGCTAATTTTCATTCCATTTTAAACTGTAATTGTTTACGAGAGTCCTATAACCAATGCACAGGCAGTGCTCTGCACTTTGTATATTGCATTTGGCTCTGCTAAGGTGGATCCGAATCTGCCAACTTGAATTCCGCAGATGGTTAGAGTGTCTAACGGCCTATGATTGACATTTAGTCTCTTCCCTGCACTCCAAGGAGAGTCACAGTATGGCCCAGTGTGAATATTATCCCCTACTCAAGTAAGGCAAACACTCATGGGTACTCCTTCCCTGTGAATTTCCTACCTTCAGAGGCAAACTTGTGCCCAAGCTTGTGCTCAGAGACAAAATCATTCTTGAGAGCAATGATCTTCTGATTGCAAAAGAACCATGAATACCCTCATGCCTCCATAAGGCGGTGGATTCCTTGTGGACCTCCAGAGTCTCTGCAGCAGTGAGTGTCCAGCTTGACAGCTGGAGTTCGGGCTGGACAGATATGCATGCTGACTACAACTCACTGCTTATTGAACCCACCCCATTTAATTTTCCATGTTTACTCCCCAGCACCTATGGGGGTCTAGTGAAATGACATGCACGAATTGCTCAATGGCAGGACAAGACATGGTCTGAAAGGTACTCAGCAAGTATTAGCACTTATAGTCATTAATGCAATTGCTATGATTACTGGAAATACTCTGTAGCTACGCCAGTAACTCAGGGGAGTGGAATACACTGTCCTTGAGCAATGTCAGTGTGTTCTGCCAGAGGTTTTGTTTTGTTTCCTGCCATGTATATCTCGCAGTCTTCGGTGTTTCAAAATGCTGAGCTTAAATCTTGATTTTGTTGCTCATGAGCAGTGCAATTAAGAAGAGGCACTGTCTTAACCTCATTTTTCTCAAAGTGCAGTCTCAGTTGTAAGTATGGATAATAAAAGATCCACAATAGAAGCTAATTTTGATGAGTAGATACATAGCAAACTCACAGTACAACTCATGGCTACTGTTTAGAAAGTTTGAATTCCAAGTAGCTAGTTTGCTCTTTTCTTTGTTTCTTTGTTTGTTTGTTTGTTTCTTTCTCTTCTTTCTTTCTTTCTTTCTTTCCTTTTTTTTTCAAGGTCTGGCCTTAAACTCTGTGTAGCCCAGGCTAGCCTCAAACTCACAGAGATCCTCCCTCACCCTCCTGAATGCTGGAACTACAGGTATGTCCCAGCAGGCCTAGCTCAGTAGCTGGTTTTGATTAAATCACAAGGTGAACACTGTACTGATTGAGGTTTCATGTTTGCTTTGATGGAGACCTGACACATTCCATCATTCTGCGATCACAACTGGACACCCCTGTTTGGAAATTTCAAAATTAGGAATGTCAACAATTTTAATATGGGAAGGAAGATGAATTATTAAAAATAGATATGAAAATCTTATCAGGTCTTAATCTATAGAGGCAGATCTGGGTTTGAAATGTAACTGCTATTAAACTAGGCCTATGATCTTATTGCAACAACATTTTCACTAAACTTCAGCTTTTCTATGTAAAAAGATGAGAAAATAACATTTCCTCATAGTATTGTGATAAGAATATATGTTTTAAGTGCCTGGAATGTAGTAATCACCTTAGCTGTTCTTGTTCCTGTGACTTAACTTTAATGAAAATTACAGAAGAGAACTGGTAACAAAAGAAAAGAGAACTGTGTCAAGTGAAATTTATTGCTTCTATTTAGTACAATGAACAAATAGTCTCTGACTCTCCATTAATCAGGCTACCTAGTCCCAGAGGCAATGACGATTAAGTTGGTAAATAGGGATATTTTATTAATGTATGGCCCTAGTTTTAAGATGAAACTTCAGACTATTAGGAAAAAGCATAGTACAATCATTAAATTTAATCAGAACCTTCATTAGGGTAGGTGAAAGACACTAAGTGTGGCAAGGAATCATGAGGAACACAGCAACTATCTATTCAATTATAAGCTGCATTTGTGGAAGTGGTACCCACACTGAGGTCAGTGGGCAGATGCATGTTGCTTGGTTGCTAGGCAACAAGGAACCTGCTATTCTGTAGCTCATCAATATCAACATGGAGCATTAACAAAACCACACTCATGGTTCCACTTATGTGATGGTTACATGGAATTGCTGGGTAACACAAAAAAGATTATGTAATGTGGAAAAAGTGAGAGTTGGCCTTGTGCAGCAGGTCTTCATCTTTAAAGGAGAAGTAATTCAATAGGAAAGATCATCTGCTAGCTGTGGTTCCTGCTTCAATTGAAGACACTGGTGGAGCGTGCATGCTGAGTGGCTGTGTGCCATGTCTCTGTATCACAAGGTAAAGCCAAAATTTGCATATGCTTCAGTTAACGTGATCCACATTTAAAAAGTAGGTAATTCTTGTTCACAACTATAGACTTTTTCCTTTGTAGTACTTGAGATTGAACCCAGGGATTGCTGGGCTACGTTTCTAGCCTAGTTTCCAGTTGATTCTGAGACTGGCTGAAAACTCAGTCTTGCTCTAAACTTCCTGCTTTGGTCTCTGGATGAGCTGGGATTACAGGTGTGTGCCACCATTCTTGGCACAGAGATACAGTTTCTAAGACTTTCTTTGTGCATAAGCTGATCAGCTTATCAAAATGTTCTTTGCAATAGTCATTTGTAGCTTTAATTATCCCAACAGTATATTCAATAATGTGTTTCTCAGAAACTTAGCTTCTGTAGCTCCTAAACACTCCTCAGTACCCTCATACTTCAGTGTATTTTAAATTTTAAAGGTACTTACATTAGGCTTTATGTTTTTTTTTTTTTTTTTTTTTTTTTTTTTTTTTTTTTTTTTTTTTTTTTTTTTTTTTTTACTTAGGAATGAGATTAGTATTGTATTAGGTGATCAAATGAGTTATTAATTTAATCAGCAGTATGAATTGTCCCTTTACTAAGTTATAAGAGAGTTAATGACATGAAACCCAATAAACTAGGGTGTAGTTCTGACTTCCATAAATATATTCCTATTAACTCCTGAATATCACACTATTAAAAAGAATATTAAACTGTAGATTGGATTTATTGGAAATACATTTTTCAGCTGGAGAGTTAGTGTAATTGACCTCTGTATAAGACCTCTATGAGTATTGCCTGTAATAAAATCATAGATGTAACTTGCCGCAGAAAATCCAAAAGAGGTTAGTTAAATAGCAATAGAACTATGGAAAGGAAAAAGGGGGTATGTGGAAATTTTTAAAAAATTAGGATCTTTTGTATGACAAGATAGGAGACATGAAGAAAGACGGTAGGAAACACCCAGGTTAGTGCATACCTATAATCTTGGCACTCAAAGGCTGAGGCAGGAGGATTGCTGTGAGTGTGAGACCAACGGGGGCTACATAGTGAGTTCCAGGTCAGTGCAAACTACATACTAAGAGTCTGTCACAAACAAACAGCAATTGTAGAACTAAAATAAAACACAATTATATTTGGGAATCTTCAGGAGGGTGAGCGTAGCAGTAGGGAAGTAGGCACAGTCACTGTTCATGTGTAGCACCAGTCATGCCAGCTCTTCTGACACAAGTGGCCTTCAGTGCTGTCTTTCTTACTTCTAGTTCTCACACAACTTTGCTGAGACCTGGCCTGTACTCTTAGGCCACTGAACTCTTAAAGGGCATACAGCTGCTGATTGTGCTACCCAAGGGCATGATTTTTTCACCCATCTCTGCTGAAGTGCGGGTGAGAGTGGGTAGAAGAGAGGCATACAAGCTCTTGGCTCCTGGCCAGGTAACTTAGCAACTGTGCTAATTAGGCTGTGGCCACAAAGCCGACTTCAGGCATCTGCCAGGTCAGGCTTAGGCTCCTCCTGAAGCTCTGTTGGATTCAGTTTGGGCCATACAGCCTAGGTCTGCTTTGCTGAGCTGAAAATCAGCTTGTTCTCAAAAAAGATTTGGTTGTGTTAGGGATGACCTTGCTGATGTCTGGAGGAGTACTCAAGGAGAAAAAAAATGAAGAGAAGGGACCCAGAAAGTGGCAAGTAATGACACGGGCTATGAGAAAACACAAAGAATTCCCCAAAGGACCTGGGTACGTTCTCACAGGAGCAACTCCTTGACCTTTGTGCTCTGTTTAGTTACAAATTCTCTTTCTAGGATAGATTAGAAGAGTTAAGAAAAAAGCAAATAATGTGACTCATAGCACCACCCTGATTTTCACAAATGTTTGTTGACAAGTTTTTTTCTGCTTCAGGCAGAGGGTTAGATTATTGTATACTGGGCATAAGCTGAGTAAAACAGATATGATTGTCACTTGCTCTGAAAACTTGCGATTTCTCTAAACTAAAATGTGAACCAAAAGAACCAAGAACCAAGCAGGAAATTTCCAGAATAATATATCTTTTCTTGTATTTTAGGGGAAGATCTACGGGGTGTTCAGGATCTTACTACTAGATCAGACTTAGAGTAATCCACCTGTTCACAGCCTCTCAGGAGCTGGGATTACAGGCCCAGGCCACCACACCCAGTCTCAGTTGCTGTGTCAGTGTGCTCCAGGGGCAGGCCAGAACAGCCGGCCCAGGGGTTGAACACCAGACTCCTGTGCCTGCTTGCAGATGTTTTAATCCACTGAGCTGTTTGGCCAGCCTTACAACATAATATATCTTAAAAGAATAGTACACATCCATGTAATGAAAATATGGCTCAATATAGGTTGTCTTAATAAAATTAATCATAGAAATAGTCCAGAGGAGACAAGCCACTTGTTTTCTATTTAAACACATGCCAAAGATCTATTCAAAAGACTTCAGCAATAAAAAACAACAAAAACTTTTTATAGATTGTGGAAGATGGATATTTTTATTTTTATATTTTAATTTCCCTAAGTTTTGTCTGATCATCTCCCATTGATATACCTGGAGGCTTCCAGGCTGACTATCCACCCATTTATTTGTTGCCCACGCTGTATATCAAGTGAAAAAGCAAGAAGACACTCTCACAGACCTAAATCTAGCAAAGTGTCTCAGCTTACCGGGTCCAGATCTACCAAGTCTGAACCTGTCCAGATGTGCCTTGCCTGGACCTGGCTGCTGTGCTCCGCTTTTCCTGTGGCAGCCCATGGGACTGAGCCCCACATCCAAGTTGGGCCTGGTTGGGGTTTGGAGGGTCAGGGGCATGGAGCTGAAGGTCTGGATGGGAGCTCACTGATTGCAGAGCAAAATTCTCACTTACATGCTGCTGCTGCCGCCGTCGCCGGGCCTGGTCTGGGTCTGGATGGGAGGATGTCCATAACGGAACAGGTTCTTTCTTAATTTTATTAATTTTAATGAGAAAGAAATAACAATGAGACAGTTTCAAGACAGGTTAGTAGGACAGTTACAATAATCAATATATTACATGTTGTTGTCTTAGACAAAAATTGTTAATAAAATAGTTCTATAAATATGTAAGGATTAGATATATCTTGCTTATGAAAATAATATAATTGAAATAAGCTTAGCAAAAATGTTCAAGGTTTACAAAGAAAATTTTGAAGTTCTTGAAACCAAAAACTAAAGTTCTTTGACAAAGTAAATTTGAATAAATAAAAACTACCATAGGTAGAAATATTTAAAATTGTAGAGCTATTGATTCATCCTAAAATTATCAATTAATTAAAGGTGATCCTAATCACAGTACTAAAATTCCTCTCACTTTTTTCTTTCAGAATTTGACAGGCTTATTAGAAAAAAACCTATATACAAGTTAAACTAAGTAAAATATAAATTGAACTGTAAAGACAACTGAAAACTCCAAAAAAAAAGTTTCAAGGAATATACTACCTCTTAAAAAATAAAATTTTAAACTATAGCAGTTGAACAGTTTTGCTCTGGTACAGGTGAATGAAACAAGAAATAGCAGAGTTTAGAAACAAAGTTAAGTTTTAAGTAGACTCACATAAGATTTTTATATATTGTTAAAAATAACTGTTGAACTAGAAGGGAAAACACATACTATCCAAAGAAATGGATTTGAAACAGCTACCTTGGGAAAATAAGATCTTATTACTCCTTTATACAGATCAAAGATTAGTTCCTTTACTTAATTCCTTTAAAGATTTAAATACACATTTAAAGACCGAAGCTGGTGAGGTGCTACAAGAAAACAAGAAAAGGAAACTCTTAGAATGGTGAAATTCTTCCTAGGAAGTCACTGAACATCAAAATTAGATAGGATATCAGGAAATGCATTTCCTAACATCCACAGATATTAAGTACTTTCGTATGATCAAAATTAGTACAAAGGCTGGGCTGTGGTGGTGCATGCCTATAATCCTAGCACTTGGGAGGCTGAGGCAGGAGGATCAGTGTGAATTCGAGACCAGCCTGGGCTACAAAAAGTGAGCTGAAGGCCAGCCTGAACTGCATAGTGAGACTTTGTCTCAAAACAAACAAACAAACAAACAAACAAAAAGTAGTAGAAAGTGGGAAAAATATTTCTGATGCACATAATAAGATGTAATATATTTTACTTCAAGATTTGAACGTAAACTGAAAGCAACCATATATTTAACCATGGACATATATAGAGATAGCTAGCTAGCTAGCTAGATGTTAATATAGATGTTCAAGATCTATTAAGTTCGAAATTAAAAAATATATTAATAAATTTGCTAAGCATAAGGTGTCAAATATTTACCTGTATATGAACTCAATACTTCTATTAGGATATTTATAAAGCTGTTAACTATAGTCTTCAAGAAATTGGGCTGAGGCTGTAGCAAGTTGTGGGAGGGAAGCATTTACTGTTCGTATCTTTATGTATCACTATATTTTCACTACTCCTACTTACTATTTTGATGATAAAAAGAAGCCCATGGGGTTCTGGGTTCTTCCTACATGAGAAATGCAAAATACAAAAAGCAAAATAATAAATAACAGAATGGAGGAAGATAGGCCTTCCTCAAATGGGAAAGAGATCCAGATGGAGAGAGGGAATGAAAGGAGGGCAGGAGGTATATTAGTACATGGCCCAGCTCCACCCAAGGAATGTAATTATGTACTGCAAGCATGTACTAATAATAAATAAAAACTGAAAAAAGGAAGAGCTTTACCTCTTTGTGGCAATATGCTTCTCAGTAAAGCTCACATACATAGTAGGATCATTTTGGATAAAGGCTGAGATGATAAAAATGTGAAGTTTGCTATGTAAACCCTCACTTCTCTGAGGAAAACAACCTCCAGTTTAGGGCTGAGGGTGTAGCTCTATGACTTGCTGGGCACCCACAAAATGCAAGCTTGATTTCCCCAGCTGTAACAAAGCGGAAACTACCAGTCTTTGTGAAATACATTTATGTGGCGAGCTGGTATTCACAGGTATTGCAAAAGGATTAGCTCTTATGCAGAATTGGATAAGTATCAAAATATATGTATTTTTAGAAAGACAAATGATTATTATTGAAGAAATAGCTCTGACAACCTGCTATATGGGTGTATGTTGCAATTTTCTTTTTAAAAAATGAAGACATAAAAGTAGCAATGTTGCAGTGGTTAGTTGGAAGAGTTGCTGTAGTGTCCATTATGGTATATTACCTAGGATGCTGAGATTTTGTAGGCAGCTGAGAGAGACTGAGAGTGTGACAATGAATGACAGACAGAATTTAACTTTTTAAAGAATAGTCCATATTTTTATATACTTTCATTATCATCTAAATAATACTGTCACCTTATTAACATATAATTACTCTGTAATCTTAATTTTAAAAGTGGCTTAAAATTTCTGTATTTAGAGACCTAGGAAAGCAATTGAGAAATTCAAGTGCAAAATAGAGGTCTTGCTAAATCACAGTCACCACGTTGCCCAAAGCCCCCTAACGTAAGAGGATTTTGAGTTTTTTCTGGCCCTGGAAACCCTACAGAGCCATTATGCCTACAAGGCGTCCTAATAATGATCAGCTGCTTCATCTTGGGTTTAATGAGTGAGGAGAGAGCACAGCCAGTCCTCTATTATGCTGTAAAGTCAGGAGAGAATTGGTAATCAAGAATAAAGATTAATGGACAAACCTCAATCTTTATGTAAAGTGTAAAATTAGGAACCCAACCAAATATAAAGTCTGTAGATTTTCCTCCAATAGATTTTTTAATTCACTGAATTTTTTCAGTGTTACACAAAGCAAGACTACATGACGGTACCTAGGAATATTGGATTTTGTATTCTATTACAAATTGAAGCTACAGAAGGACAAAAGTCCATCTATGGTAACTTTGTAGTTCACTCTTAAGGGTTGTAGTTAGTACAAGATTTCATCAGCATTCTGAGCCAAAAATTTTCTTCCAAAAAAGGTTAAGCTATTTTACTTTTATTTGTTTTATCAATCTGGCCCAGAGAACATGCATGAAATAGGTGAGAAAATAAACTATGGCGTCACACAGTGGAAACCATCCTAGATCTGAAAAGAGGGGCTCTCAGTCCTAATTTTGGCTCTGCTAGGAGTTGTTTGCTAGGAGTGATTTGGGGTAAAATTCTAAATCTCTATGTACCTTAGTTTCCTACTGCTGGTGACGAGATGGAATTAGGCTTTTAGTGAGATATTTTGGCTCTTACTCCATCAGCACTTGTGATTTCTGTCTGAAAATGTGCATTTGTACAAAGGGTAGGAATCAGAAGAGATGGACAGTCACTCTGCTCCTACTTGTGACCGCTGCAGCACACTGAGTGAGAAGCTCTCCCTTTCAATGACTGAGCAAATGTGCAGGATGGTTCATTGATCCAAGCATGCCTACGTATTCCAGCAGTTCACTTGGCGTTGTCTAGTAGATTGGAGAATGAAAGACATAATCCTTTCCCTTTGTAGAGCATATGTTGTAGAGCTATCAGGTGAGCATAAAGAGCAAGGAATGAGTTCTAGGAATTTAGGGCAAATTAGGTGGATCCTTACGTGCTAACTTCAAACACATTGATAACATCTTCTACAAACTCATGCACCAGGTACCTGGACCTTGAAACTGACATGTGTTCCATTAATATGGTATGGCACATTAAGTGTGGTACACATGAATGACTTTTTAAATTAGATGAGTCCATTTATGCTGCTACTGTTGTCTCTCTAAAAATGGGGATAAGAACATACTTTTACATTTAGGAGTCTTAATGCCAGTAATAATATTGTGATCTTATTTAAGATTATTATAGTTACCTTGAAAAATGAAAAAAGTAATTATATTAGTGTTGAGAGCCAAGATTTCCAGAAAAAAAAAAAAAAGAACTGTAAGTATAAAATCAAAGAATAAAAAGCCTTTTCCAGTGTTATCTGGGGACATCAGCAGGAAATCATGATTTTTTTTCGCTCTCTAAAACATGTTTTGTCCTGGCATTTTCTATTAAAAAGGCTTAGAAGCAATGACTACCCACAGGCAGTGAGCAATTCTCACACCCAAATTGTGTTTCTAAATGCTATTTCTAAGCCGGGCGTGGTGGCTCACACCTGTAATCGCAGCACTCCGGAGGCTGAGGCAGGAGGATTGGTGCGAGTTCGAGACCAGCCTGGGCTACAGAAGTGCGCTCAGGACCAGCCTCAACTGCATAGCGAGACCCTGTCTCAAAAAGACAAAAAAAAAAAAAGCAAA